>CAUYNB010014814.1:0-28433 GCA_963574225.1 Lagothrix lagotricha | reverse complement strand
GATGAACCTGGAAACCATCATTCTCAGCAAACTGACACAAGAACAGAAAATCAAACACCGCATGTTCTCACTCAGAGGTGGGTGTTGAACAATGAGAACACATGGACACAGGGAGGGGAGCATCACACACTGGGGTCTGTCGGGTGGAAATAGGGGAGGGACAGCGGGGGGTGGGGAGTTGGGGAGAAATGCCAGATATAGGTGATGAGGAGGAAGGCAGTGAATCACACTGCCATGTGTGTACCTATGCAATAATCTTGCATGTTCTTCACATGTACCCCAAAACCTAAAATGCAATAAAAAAAAAGATGTTGACCAAGAATGGTTTACACAGCAAAGCAGTGCTTACTACTACAAACATGCTTGCGGGCATCTGTCTGGCGGCCTCCTCAATAGAAAAGCCCCTATCCTACTCTTTATGTGAATGTCTTTAAAGCCTCACTCCATTTCCCTGGAGATGTGGACTTTCTCAATTTTTTTCACTTCTGGCCACCTTGTGCAGATATTTCCAGGATGGGGAATCTTTATTCTTGTTCCCACCCAAGTCCATTCCTGGGTAGCTCTGTTACAGTTTGGAGGTTTGTTTTCTCCAAATCTCATGTTGAAATGTATCCTCAGTGTTGGAGGTGGGCCTAATGGAGGCAGATCCTTCATGAATGGATTTAATGCCCTCCCTCAGGAGTGAGTGAGCTCTTGAGCTCTATTAATCCCCAGGAAAGCTTGTTGTTAAAAAGAACCTGGCACTGTCCCCCTCTCTGTTGCCTCCTGTCTCAGCATGTAACCACTGCACAGGCCAGCTCCCCTGCCCCTTCCACCACAAGCGGAAGCCTCCTGAGGTCTCACCAGAAGTGGAGCAGATGCCAGCACCATGCTTCCAGTACGGCCTACAGATCATGAGCCAAACAGACCTGTTATTTTCTTTATAAATCACCCACTCTCAGGTGTTCTTTTATAGCTACGTGAAACAGACCAAGACAAGCTCCCTTCCTTCGTTTGTCCTAACCGTTGAGACATTTGTTTTCTTGGTTTTGTTTTTCTTAATTGTTTTTGACTTTGCCCGGTCTTCTTCCTCAGTTGTGATCTATATTTAGGATCATCTGTTTCACCAGGATAAAATATTCACTAATGTCTACTTTTATTTTCACCCACGTTTTAAAAAGATACAATTTTCCCTTTTGTGGTAGCAAATGTGGGAGATTTTCGTTACTAAAGGACATTTTATACATTCTTCTTACCTGAATTTCATATACTTATTTCTAACTTCCTATATGAACCGCTTTCTCACATTTTCTTCCCTTAAAGAATGACTTTTGTAGTTCTTAAAAGATGAAAGGGCTTTTTTCAGAGACTGTGGCAGGGAGACAGAGCAGGGGAGGGCTGGGATGGGAAGATGCATGACATACCTCCTCAGCTGGCTCCTGGGAATGAGACAAGGGGCTGTTTAAATACAGACACACTCAGTGCCATGAAAAAGGTAAAACCAACCAACCAACCAACCAACCAACAGACAAACACCACAGGCATACCTTGGCGATATTGTAGATTTGGTTCCAGGCCACCACAGTAAAGAGAGTCACACAAATTTTTTTGGTCTCCTAGTGCATATAAAAATTATGTTTACGCTAGCCGGGTGCTGTGGCTCACGCCTGTAATCCCAGCACTTTCAGAGGCCGAGGCAGGAGGATCACGAGGTCAGAAGTTCAAGACCAGCCTGGCCAACATGGTGAAATCCCGTCTCTATTAAAAATACAAAAATTAGCTGGGTGTGGTGGGTGCCTGTAATCCCAGCTACTCGGGAGGCTGAGATAGGAGAATCGCTGGAACCTGGGAGACGGGGGTTGCAGTGAGCTGAGATCACACCATTGCCATTGATGGCGCAGTCAACACACAACATTTATTGGTTAAATTTGCCATCTTCTGTGGACAAGGTTCATGCCTCAAAACAATTACAATAGGAACATGAAAGGTCACTGATCACAGATCACCAAAACAGAAATAACAATAATGAAAAAGTTTTAAATGTTGTGAAAGTTACCAAAGTGTGACACAGAGGCAGGAAGTGAGCACAGGCTGCTGGAAAAATGATAGATTCGCGTGACGCGTGATTACCACAAACCTTCAGTGTGTGTAAAAAGCACAATATGTGCGTAACTCCTGTTTCTCTGGAAGCATCTTGTGAACTTCAGGTTCTGTGTCAATTAGAGACCACTGGGAGGCTGAGCCTGCTCTGAGGGGCTGCAGCTACCCTACGCCGGCAGCTTGTTTGACTGCAAGGCATGGATAAAGTTGGAGATGTTTCAGTGAAGCAGAGGCCAGCTGGGTGGTTTCACTGACTTGTGATGACCCTGGCGGCAGGGCTGGAGGTGGGTGAGGTGGCATGGTGTGGCGTGGCGTGGCATTTCAGACGTGGGCCCTTCCTATGTGCAGGACCTCCTGGGGTGCAGAAGCTAAGTTCGTCTTGTATGGATGACATTCCTCTTCCTCTGTCACCAGAGACCAGATTTTATGTTCAGATCTGGCTCCCACGAGAGTCATGTCACCTGTGCAGTTTTGATTTTGTTCTGAGCTTCCCAGTGGGCCCTATGGCTGGTGTTTCCCAGTCCACGGCTGTGATTATATCTCTGATACACAAATTAGCTATAGCACCCTTGCTCCGGGGTTGACCCGGAAATGGAGAGGATGCTTGAAGTCCTTGCTGCCCATGACGCAGAATCCCCGTGGTCCCGGGCCCTGAGGAACTGTCTGCTGGGTGGTCATGGCATGGGGACAGTCTTGCAGTATAAGAGCACTGGTCATACCGAAAGAACCTGCTCTGAGAATTGAATTTCCCACAAGCCCAGCTGCTGAAAAGGCCCTCGGTAACCCTAGGACCAGTTTAAGCTCATAGCTGCTCAAACGCACTGCCCTGACTCGAAGACCAACGTTACCTCTGGCTGTCACTCACCAGTCAGAGCTCACCAGCTTCCAGAAGCTTCTCCAGAGCCAACACACTTTCTTTCAAAACAATACCTAACATCTCTCTAATAAAACTCTCACTTTAATTTTTTTTAAAAAACTTTTATTTTAGGTTTCAAGGTGTATGTGCGGGTTTATCAGTTCACATAGGTAAATTCGCGTCATGGGCGTTTGTTGTGCAGATTATTTCATCACCCAGGTATTAAACCCAGCACCCACTAGTTATCTTTTCTGCTCCTCTCCCTCCCCCTACCCTTCACCCTCAAGTGAGCCCAGTGTCTGTTGTTCACCTCTGTGTGTTCATGTGTTCTCATCAATTAGCTCCCACTTAAAAGTGAGAGCATGCGGTATCTGGTTTTCTGTTTCTGCCTCAATTTGCTAAGGATAATGGCTTCCCACTCCATCCCTGTTTGTGAAAAAGACATGATCTCATTTTTTACGGCTGCACAGTATTCCATGGTGTATATGTACCACATGTTCTTTATCCAATCTGTCAATGATGGGCATTTAGGTTGATTCCATGTCTTTGCTATTGTGAACAATGCTGCAATGAACATTTGTGTGCATGTGTTTTTACAGTACAATGATTTATATTCCCCTGGGCATATAAATCCCAAATGGGATTGCTGAGTCAAATGGAGTTCTGTTTTTAGCTCTTTGAGGAATTGCCACACCACTTTCCACAATGGTTGAACTAACTTACATTCCCACCAACAGTGTACAAGCATTCCATTTTCTCCAGCATCTGTTATTATTTGACTTTTTAATTATAGCCATTCTGACTGGTGTGAGAAGGCATTTCATTGTGGTTTTGACTTGCATTTCTCTAATAATCAGTGATACTGAGCTTTTTTTTCATATGCTTGTTGGCCAAGCATGTGCATGTATGTCTTCTTTTGAAAAGTGTCTCTTCATGTCCTTTGCCTATTTTTTAATAGGGTAATAGGGTTGCTTTTCTCTTGTAAATTTATTTAAGTTCCTTAGAGATGCTGACAGATGCATAGTTTGCAAATATTTTCTCCCATTCTGTAGGATGTCTGTTTACTTTGTTGACAGTTTCTTTTGCTATGCAGAAGCTCTTAAATTTAATTAGATTCCATCTGTCAATTTTTGCTTTTGTTGCAATTGCTTTTGGTGTCTTTGTCATGAAATCTTTGCCCGTTTCTGTGTCTAGGATGGTATTGCCTAGGTTGTCTTCCAGGGTTTTTATAGTTTTGGATTTTACGTTTAGGTCTTTAATCCAGCAGTCCCCAACCATTTTTGGCACCAGGGGCTGATTCTGTGGAAGACCATGTTCTCACAGAGAGCAGTCAGTAGGTGGAGGATGGTTTCAAGATGAAACTGTTCCACTTCGGATCATCTGGTATTAGTTAGTTTCTCAAAAGGCGTGCACAGCCTAGATCCCTCACAGGTGCAGTTCACAATAGGGTTCGCACCCTTACGAGAATCTAATTCGCCGCTGATCTGATGGAGCTCAGGTGGCAATGCTTACCAGCCACTGACCTCCTGCTGTGTGGCCTGGTTCCTAACAAGCCACAGATTGGTACCAGTCCATTGCCCATGGGTTGGGGACCTCTGCTTTAATTCATCTTGAGTTAATTTTTGTATATGATCGGAGGAAGGGGTCCAGTTTCAATCTTCTGCATATGGCCAGCCAGTTATCCCAGACCATTTACTGAATAGAGAATCCTCTCCCCAATGCTTGTTTTTGGCAGGTTTGTCAAAGATCAGATACTTGTAGGTATGTGGCCCTATTTCTGCGTTCTCTATTCTATTGCATTGGTCTATGTGCTTGTTTTTGCTCCAGTACCATGCTGTTTTGATTACTGTAGCTCTGTAATATGGTTGGAAGTCAGGTAGCATGATGCCTCCAGCTTCGTTCTTTTTGCTTAGGATTGCCCCTGGGCTATGTTATGTGGGCTCTTTTTGGTTCCATACGAATTTTAAAAATAAAAACGCTCAACTTTGTTCTTGGGACATACTGAGGAGCACCTGATCTGTGAGTATGCCCCACATTGCCATTCTTGCCTCGTAAATACAAAAGTGTTACGTTTAGAGATTCATCTCTATATTTTATTTGATGTCAGCAATGTCAACCATGATTTTTGAGCCATGCTGTGAGTCAGAGCTGCAGTGGTGGAGGCTGCGACCTTGGCAGCGGGAAGGTCGGTTCACAGGGTTTCTCAGCATGCTCCTCCTGTGTCCCCACTGTCCATAGGTGCCCTCCGTCATGTGTGTGCCCTTGGCTTGTAGACTGGACTTATCTTTCCAGAACTATTTTTGGTCACACCTCATATATGAGCTTCTGCCTGAGAACAATCAGGCGAAAAATTAACTTAGTCATATCTTGTCCAAACTAAAAACATAAAAGCATTTTAAAGGAAAGCAGCTTCCCAATGTTGCCACTCATTGTTTTAAAATGATTGTAAAAAGTAGTTGCTCACGTAATAGCACTGGGCCCATCATTGACCTTATACAAGGTGCCTCACACATGTCTGAGAGCCTGTCGTGGACGCAGTCCTCAGTGCTGCTGCCACGTGGCACCCTGCCTCACAGGAGCTCTGCGACAGCAAAAGCACCAAGCAGATTGAAGAGGACAGAGCAGGATCACGTGGGGCCTCCTCTCAGTGGTCAGTTACATCTTCCTTTGGTATCATGGTGGAGGTTGGGGTGCCCCTGAAGACACCAGCTGAGCTTCCTGTGTCCCCTTTCCATGCCCACTGTGCCCACCATGACAAATTGAGCATGTTTCTGTAGCCATCCTCTACCCTGGGTAGGTACTCTGCATTCTTGTCGTGCGATGCATTCAGGATTGTGCCTCTATAGTCATGCCTGTCATCCAGCTTTGTTATGGCCATGGGAATCAGAACCTGGCATACTCCAACACCTCATTCTGCAGCTAGACATCAACAAAACCTCCCAAATGGGAGAGGAGGGCCTAAAACCCTTGGAAAATTTCCTCTGCGAGATTTGCGTGAGACCTGGGATGTCCTGAAGTTTAATATGTAAAGGTATTGAACGACACATAGAACTCCCTCTAAGACAGGTTCTAGTGTAGCCAACAGAGAAAACCATTCATGTCAAGAGTCTCCCTCATCTAGCTCAGAGACCCTCTGAATTACAGCACCCAGAGACCCTGGAAGGCTTGGGAGCAGATGGGCCCACGCACTGCCAGGAGAGTGGGGCATTTTCTGGGTAACAAAGTATCCTGTAGCTAGAAGATTAGTAATGATTCTGCATGAAACATCTGAAAGTATCTCTTGATCGGTCGATTTGCTTCTGAAGACACAGCTTTCCTTTGGGAAACAGTAGCCCAGAGAAAGGTCTCCACAACCAAAAAGCACTGTGAATTGTTAGTTGCATTTTGCCTGGTCACGTGAGTGGATTTCCTCCTGGGTTGCATCCAATCTGCATCGTTTTGGAGACTGACAGATGCATCGCTAACGAAGTCACGTGTGCAGGGTCATCATCAGTTGATGTACTTCCATCCTAGATGATGCTGTTGACCTTTCCCTGCCAGGAAGCTTCCTGACGACACAGCCTGCACCCGAGCAGACTTCCCAAAGCAAGTTGAGCCTGACTCTGCACCCCCGACGTGAGAGTCATGTACCTGTGGACACGCCACTGAATACTAATGTACCTGAAGGAGCCCCTGGTACCAAACCTGCCTGAGGGAATGAATGGTGTCCAGGACAAAGCCCAGCAGTGGTACAGGCAATGGTCTCCCGCCAGAGATCTTGTCAGCACGCCGCTCTGAGCACTGTGCGCCTTGATGCCTTTCTGTCCTGCTTGCAATGAAGTCTTTCTTCGTGACATCAGTGTTTATACTTTTGACTTAATAGGACATCATATGATGAGTTTTCATGTGATATGAATTCAGCCTAGGTCTGTCTTAGGATTGGTTGAGAGGCAAGACTGAAGCAGGTGAAATGACAACGCCTTGAATATATACCTGTAGTAAACTGAAAAATATTAGCATGATTTAATGGTATCTTTTGAAATAGGAAACCGAATCTTTCCCGTTCATTAGAATCATTATATCAGCTAAAGTCATTATAACTAAAGTCATCATTCTGTCAACTAAAATACAAAATGTGGAATCTGACCTTCCGCAGATGTTGGCATCTCTTTAAGTACACGTCTTCACTTCCTCAGTGCATAACAGGCTCAAGAACGACAAAGGGAAAAAAAAGACAAAATTAGGAAAAAAGGGAGACATTTTGTAGTTGACGTTGGATATGTTGGATGGACCATCCATTTGCTATACTTTCTCATTGACAGAATCGGAAACTTCACGTTTCACAAAGGCGAGTTGTGTTTTTGTGAGACAAAGCAACAGAAAAATATAGATAATCAAAATATTTTAGTGTTGTATGAATACCGTATTGTAGTTTGAATCTTTAGTTAAATCAATGTTTTCTTTTGCGTGTAAAATAGAATTCAGCCTTTCCTAACTCGTGACAGCATTGGGCTGAGACACTGCTGGGTCCATCCTGCCACCTGCTGGGAGAACTTGTTCCCTGAAAAGCCTTGGTTTGGAAGGATGATTGGCAAATAGCTTTACACACCCACCCTTTATTGTGCTTTTATTCACAAAGTCTTACTATATCGCCATATTTTATGTAGTTGATTTTTCATATCTCTAACAAGAGATATGACAAGTTCTTAAATGTCAGTTTTCCTACTAAAGTCTCTGTGTCTTTCCTGTGTTCTGTATTCTAGGGTATGTGAGAAAGGGCTTCAGCAGACACAGAGGCTGCAGCGTGCATGCTGGGGGCTGAGAGGCCAGAGGAGAACGTGATGAGACATCGAACTGGTAGTGCAGGAAGTTGGAAGATCAGGTACCATGATGTTGGTGCTGGCTGTTTGTGTTAAACTGCCTAGGTTTTAGTCTACGGTAATTTTCGCCCAGCTGTGGGGCTCCCCTGGCGCCCCAGCCGTGATGGGGTAGCTGAACTGCTGTTGGGGCCAGGCTGCCAGTGACCCAGGATCTGTTACTTGGGAAAGTTCTGAGAAGCACCCCTGGATCAAATGAGCAGAAATAGACTTCATCTTACCTATTTCCATCGTATTTAAAGAAGCGAATATTCTCAGGGATTTCCACGTTTTTAAAAACTTCTTTTAATTAAAACATTGATGCTGCAAACCACCATGGCAGGTGTATACCTATGTAACGATCCTGCATGATCTGCACATGTACCCCAGAACTTAAAGTATAAATAAATAAAGAAAAGAAAAGAAAAACATTTAATATAAAATACGGTTGAAGTAATAACCAAGTTACAGTTCTTCCAGCAGCACCTTGCCAGCGTAAGCCCTCAGATTTTAGAAGAGAGGATTGCAGCCATGTCTGGAATTCAAAGAAGAACCAGTGAGAAGCGCTGGATAGAACTGACGAACGCTACAACGTCTAATATTAAAATAGGAGGGGAACTCTAAATGATAATATAGAATTACAATATTACAATATTAATGATAGAATAATTAAGGAGGCCATTAAAGTTGAATTATGTATGTGTATGCTAAACCTATGATTAAAATATCATGAACATTATACTGTCTGTGCTGGTTTCATTAATGCTGTTATAAAATAATTATTAAACAATATCAATGACATCTTATTAATATAAAATTATAAATTGCTATTGTTGAATAGAACTTTAAATTTGAATAAAAAAGAATATTATTACTAATGTTAGATTTTGATAAAATATGACATTTCAGCAACATTTTAATAAAATGTTAAGTTTTCCAGTAATACTGATACGAAGCTATTTGAGGTATTATTTGTTCAACAAAGAATATGACAGTCTTTAGTGTTGGCATTGTTTGATTAACTAGTGGAAAAATAAAACATTTGCAAGGAAATGGGTTATTTCAAGTTATATTTTAATGTCCTTTCATTTCCACATAATAAAATCTTTATGCTGGACATGGTGACTCATGCCTGTAATCCCAGTGCTCTGGGAGGCCGAGGCGAGAGGATCACTGAAGCCCAGAAGTTTAAGACTAGCTTGGGCGATGTAATGAGACCCCGTCTCTACCACAGAAATTAAAAATAAAAAATTACCTGGGCCTGACGGTGCACGTCTGTGGTCCCAGTTACTCAGGAGGCTGAAGTAAGAGGACTGCGTGAGCCCGGGAGACAGGCTGTAGTGAGCCATGATCCTGCCGCTGTACCTCAGTCTGGGCAACAGAACAAGATCTTGTCTCAAAAACAAAACAAAGAAGTAAAATCATCATTATTCATTTTATATTCCTGAAGAGATTGTCAATATTGATTAATATCCTCATTTGAAGTTTAAGTGATTCACATAATGGCAGACTGTAAATGTATTCTTTAGAGATAAAGAGGACTTTATTTAAATATTCAAGTTACTGTCAACTAGACTATTTTAATGTAAATCTTGTGGCTCCTGTCATATTTGTTGTTAATATCACCAACTGTGGGTAATTCCTCATATGGGCACTGAGGAAGGAGAGCTGTGCAAACCCCAGGCACAGTTAGTGCCTGAAGCATATCTTAGTTTATAGTGTTATTACTGAGCTGTTTCCTCAAGTTTCTCAACAGGAGGAGCTTAAATAACTATGTCAAGAATTCTGCAAATAACATTATGTCTTAAATTTGTGTTTCTTAATTTATTGCATCAAACTACTTGTCCTTAAGCATTTAGTGCAATGCTAACTGCAAGAGGAGGTGCTCAGTGGACGTTTAACTGGTACGTTGAAATTTAATTATGGTTTGACTGATATTTCTTGAAAACTGCCAAAGGACACATCATCACCTTCATGAATATGGTTTGGAAGGTGTTTAGTTTTGAATATAATGTGAAATAGAATATTTGTAAATCCATTAAAAAAAAACTAAAGCACAAAACTTTTTAAAAAAAATTTAAAAATATTATAAATATGTCCTTTATATATAATCATGTATTAGTTTATAGTCGGAACAATTAGTGCCTGAAATATAACTTACTGCTTACATACTGAAATATAACTTACTGCTTATATAAGCATACTTAGTGCTTATATCTAGTATACTTAATTCCATATAATCTTTCTATATAGTCATATAAATACTGTAGTCTATATAATCATATATATATTCTATATAATCACATAGATATTGTGGTCGGAGCTGTTCTGACACATTTAGTGCTGATTTATAGAATCCTTCTATATAACCATATGGTAGTTTATAATAGGAGGAATGCCTAGAGCAGTCACAGAACAGAAGCAGTACATGGAAAAACAGCCAGACCAGGACAAGAACCAAAGACCCAGGCGGTGGCATCCCTGCCTGAAAGGGCATACGCTGTATGGCAGGCTTGGAGCAAGAGCCTCTCCTCCTGATAAAGGAGTTGTAGTACCTTGCATCCAGTTCCAGTAGAAAGTAGGGCTCAGGCCTGAGATCCCACAAACAATCAAGGGAGAAGAACCCCTCTGGTGTGACTGGGTCACGGCGGCTGTACACCCTGTCAGTCTTTTCTCGCTTCTGTGCTAGCTCAAATCATCCTCCCATAAATATCTTAGAGAAGAGCACAAGTCTGTCAGCTCCTGCTGCATTGGCTTACAGTATCTTTCTATTAGAAATCCTTTGAAGTCTCCAGCCCCAGATAAGACGTGTTGTGCACGACACCTGTTGCACACAGCCCACCTCCTTGCCTCAGTGACCTAATGGGGGTGGACCCCTTTTCTGTATACGACCCTCTACTACTATGCACGGCATGGCCCCCTACTGTGCACAGCTCACCTCTTTGCCCAAGTGACCTAATGGGGTGGCCCCCTCGCTTGCTACTCACGTGATTGTGTATGTCCTATCACTAAGCCTATAGATGGGCTTAGTGCCTTGAACCCTTCCCCGTGCCTTGAACCTAAAAAATACAGATGCTTCTGGGGGCCTCGCCTGTCTCAGCTCATAGGTGGCGTGGCCCCTGGAACCCAGATGCTCTTCTCCAGTTCTTCTGTGTCCTGTCTATTTCTCGGATCCAGTGCCTCACCACAGCTACAGGGGACACCCCATGACCCAGTGGGGCCGAGGCCCTACAATTAATTTTAATTTTCATAATTATTGTATGCATTTCAATGTATGCATTTCATTTTAGCTAATTTTGCATTTATTTATTTATCTATTTATTTATTAGAGATGGTGTCTGACTATATTGCCCAGGCTGATCTTGAATTCCTGGGCTCGAGTGATCCTCCCACCTCGGCCTCCCAAAATGCTGCTGGAATTACAGGCATTAGCCACGGTGCCCAGCTCTGATTTTGCAATTTTAATTGTTCTGCAGAATTTTCCTCTGAACATTCATCATTCTGCAGTGTGTGAATGAGCACAGTCTGAAATGTTGAGAGACTTGAGATAGAGTTTAAAATATGGGTGATTTTATTCCTCGTTTATCTTCCAGGTGAGAATCCACACGTTATCACATGAACCAGTGATGTGTGTCATAAGGAAATTAAGAAAAAAACCCTAAATTATTTTTGTTGCCCTTGTTCTCTAGGTACATTTCTATCATTAATTTTTGATATTAAAAATACGATCATTCCAATTTAATAGAACAGCACTGCGTTCTGTGCTACGCTAGAGGGAGCACCCACTTTGGTAATGAACATCGTTCCCTGTTAGTCTTAGTGAATTGAGGGCCGCCTGAGGAAGTCCGGGAAATAGGAGGAAGCTGTGCTACCCGGGAGGAGCAGGTGCCCTCAGAGCCGCAAGGCAGGAGCAGAGGCTGCCTGAGTTTGCAGCGTGAGCGCAGGGCGCTTCCCTGGGCCTCGGCGACCGCCCTGTGCGCTCCGACGCGGCGGCAAATCCCGGCTCGGCTGCGCCCGGGGAGCACCGAGCCCTACTACTCGCGTCCTACACCGCTCATCCGCTTATCTGCAGCGTAAAAGCCAGCGTCACTTTGTTTTTCTTTCAACTACTTTTCCAGTGAGACGGGTATTTCATGCAAAGTGCCTCAGACGGTAGAAACGCCTACTCCTCTGGTTTCCTAATTCCCGGAATGCGCTCACGTGCCGTCCGGCCACGCAGGGACCCGGGGGCGCTCAGCCCTTTCTGCGCCCTCGCCCTCTCCAGAGCGGCATCTGGCGAGGAGGGCGGCCCAGCACTGCCAGCCTGAGCCCGGGGGGCCCAGGAGGCTGACCTCTGGGCGGTCTCAGGGACTGAACAGGGACGCAGTCGTTCCCCTCCGGAGAGCGCAGCCGAGAATGCAAAGGGCTGGGGGAGGGGCGCGGCGTGTGCTCCTGGGCAGGGTGGGGCAGGGGCGGCCTTGCGAGGGGCTGGGAGGGGGCGGCCCTAAGAGAGTGGCTGGGCTTCCTGGCTGCCGGGACACTGCTGCTTTTTTCTTTGCTAAAGCCCTGGATTCCACCAGTCCAGTTTGCTCATCTCCTCGGCAGCCCCACTGTGGTTCCGGTATTTTCTGACAGGTTTTCCTTTCCTTTCTCTTTTTGCCCTAGACCAGAACTGTTAGCAGACACGCCTAGCACCCCAAAGATGGGCTATGGGTCTCGGTCACTTCCTGCCCACTTCTCATTAAAGCGTGAGGAGGAGGAGGGTGGCTGTGTCCCAGGAGCTGGGCTGGCACCCTCAGTGAGGCTGTGGGGCTCTCCTGGAGAATACAAACCATCCCATCCGACATGAGCAGCAGGCAGGATCCCACATGGTCCCATCAAGACAAAGACAAGGCACTCCAGAATCCTGTCTGAATGCAGACAGACGGGAGCATCTCTCAGGCCAGGAATGCCAGCCGTGTCCTCTCCCGGCTCAAATGGCGACTGCTGCTTTGGCCTTGGTGACAGCCTGTCCTGCTCTTGTCAGGCCTCCCAGGGGATAAGGTTTATGAAGATTCCAGTGTATACCTACCTGCTTCTGCTTCCTGACAGCGCTCAACTCAGAGCCAGTCCCCTCTCCCCTTAGTCCACCCCAGGCCAGCTGGCGTGCACACACACACACACACACACACAGCCTGTGGCAAGGCTCTTCCAAGCCTCTCACTGCACCTTCCACAGCGCCATAGCACATTCTTGCAGAGTGGAACAGTAAATCCA
Source organism: Lagothrix lagotricha (assembly GCA_963574225.1). NCBI lineage: Eukaryota > Metazoa > Chordata > Mammalia > Primates > Atelidae > Lagothrix > Lagothrix lagotricha. The sequence continues at coordinate 15,428 of CAUYNB010014814.1, read as the reverse complement.
GTTGCAGTTCAATGACATCTGTGTCTCTGGTAGGCACACTAGTCAGCAGCTCATTGGCCCGTACTTAAAATACGAATATGTGCGTGACTGCAAAGACATAGATCCTCACTTTTTCCTACAAATCAGAATTGCTGTTCTCAACGTTTAAACCACATTTGCAATACATGTGATCCACAGCCTGAGCGGAAGGACCCACACGCAGGGGATGGGCTGAGCCTGGGGGCCAGGGCATCCTTGGGGCAGAGAATATGGGCACATGGAGAGGATGTGTGGGGCGGGAAGAGAACTTGGTGTGGCCGGATGGAGCCCTGAGTGTTTCGGGCAAATAGGAGTGTGTGATCCTGCCTGCCCTCGGTGCCATCCACTGGGGATGATCAGCGAGACTGAGTCCATCATGGTGGTGGGGACACATGGCAAAACTAGAAGCCCTGGGGGAGTTGGGCAAAGGGAGCGGGCACCCATTATGCTGTTGTTGCAGTTTTCAAGTTCTATCATTATTTCAAAATAAATTATTTAAAAATGACCACGTTCCTAAAGGAGGAACATAGTAAGCTGCACGATAGAATTTAGGCTGTACTCAGACCCGCTTAGCTCCAGGTGTGGAGCTTCTGCTCCCCGACTCCAGAGCCTGACGGTGTTAGGGAGACCCTTGTGGATATTACAGCGATGTGGATGTTATACTACAGACATCACGGTCATGACACTTTGTGGTCTTGGGTGATTTCCCCGTGCTATGCGGGTGGCAGGATTTTTGATTTCCCTTTTCCCACAGGAGCCCTTCCCTAGTGGGCATCTGGAGACTGACCACCCCTTTGCCCCAGGGTGGAGCCACAGAGAAGGTCATCTACTTGTGTTTCTCCCTCCTATGGAGCCTCTCTGCCTCTGGTCACCACCTGAGTCCCTTTCAAAGACCACAGAGGCTGCTTTTGTAATAACCTAACTTGCACTAGCCTAACTGACTCCATCTTAGCTGCCCCCCTGACAAGCTCTCTCTGGGCCTCTCTGTCCCTGCTGTGGCCCCTCAGGTTCATAACTGGGTCATGCTGTACTCAGAGCTGTGAAGCGTTGAGGTTTGAAGCACGCTGTTCTTAGCACCTGTAACTGTTGTAACTACTTCCTGCTTGGCAAACACACCTGCTATTGTGTTTAACTCTCCTTGGCCCCCCTTGGTGATTGGAAAATACCCTGGTCTGCAACCACGTCCCTCTAACCTGTTCATTCTGCTTCTGTAAAATTCTGCTTCAGCTAGGCTCCCCCTCCCCTACCTAAATCAAAGTATAAAAAGAAGTCAAGCCCTTTTCTCGGGCGGAGAGAATTTGGAGCGTTAGCGGTCTCTCTGTCGCCGGCTAATAAAGGACTCTTAATTTGGAACTAAGAGTGTGGCGCGTTCCTTCTGACTCACTTGGTTACAACACTCTGAGGTCTAGTTTTCTGTCTTGGCTGTGCTGCCTACAGTGAGTTTCACAGGTGTATGTTTCAGGCAGAGAGATGCTTGCACAGAGTGGAATTCCCCTCAGTAGCTCTTTCCCCTCTGGACTTCTTCCTTCTTTCTTCTTCCTCTTCTTCCTCCTCTTCTGCCTCTCATCTCGCCTTCTCTCTCTCTCTCTCCCTCCCCTCCCCACTCCCCGACCTTCTATCACCAAGACTAGAGTGCAGTGGCTCAATCATAGCTCACTGCGGCTTCAAACTCCTGGCCTCAAATGATTCACTCATCACAGCCTCCCGAATAGCTGGGACTACAGGTGTGTGCCACCACACCTGGCTACGTTTTTATTTTTTATAGAGGGGAAACTTGCTATGGTGTCCAGGGTGGTCTCAATCCCTCTGGGATTCTTCTGGGGAGTTATAGTGTCTCTGGGGCACAAGGGATTGACTTGATCATGACTGCCATTTCCCAGATGGCAACCCAGGTTCTTGAGATGCTCATGCCTTTCCTGGCCCATCTCAGAGGCAGCAGGGATGATCATTCAGGGTCTTCCTTTTGTCTGTGATGGGGAACAGCCATGCAGGGGCCCTCGTGCGGGCCCCGGCAGTGCACAGCCTGCCACACCATTCCGAAGTTTCAGATTGTGACCTGCACACTGTGGGTGTCCCCTGTCCACCCCCACAGGGAAGAGCATGGGCAGCTCTGTTAGGTGGTGCTTTCGGTGTCCAGATGGCATCTGGGGGTGACACCACAGGTCTGAAAGGGCTTAGATTGGTGAAAGGAACTGGAGGAATGGAACAAGATTGGGCTCACAGGCTCAGCATCCCCAGTGAGCCATGGTGACATAAGCCCAAGTGGGAATAGGTGTCTCTGCTTCTGGGGGTCCCAAGTTAGTGCCCTGGGAGGGCAGGGCTGAGGGTTGCTGGGAGGTGAGTGTTGAGAGGCCAGGGGGCCATGTCCGTAAATGAGGCTGGAGGCCTGAGGGTCTGGGTCTGAGGGGAGGGGAGCAGGTATAATTGAGGGAACTGGTGGGAGGACACCAGCCCAGCTGCCCAGGGGAGCCCTGGGTCACTTTGGGGGTGTGAGGAGAGTGGAGGAAGTAGATGGTCCTGGTGCCCCAAGTGAGGGGGTGGGCTGCAGGGAGCCAGCCTTGTGAAGGGCAGACTGGGCTTGGAGGTGAGCTCGGGAGCATGCAGGTGAGGACCCAAGAGACTGGGCGGGGGATGCTTGGGCAGGTGGGGCAGAGAGACAGAAGATTGAGGCCCAACAGGACCTGGGTGAGAGAATAGGGGGTATAGGCAGGGGAAGTGGGGCAGCTTCACCAACTCATCAACTAAGGATTGGTTGGGGCGGGCCAGGATCTAAGCAGGGGGGTGGGGTGATGGGGGAGACAGAGCCCTCATGGGGCAGCGGGGCCCTGGGCACTGGTTTACGTATGGACAGGTGGACAAGTCCTGTAGAATCGTGGAAAGTAAACATGAAACCCACAACTGCACACATATCGTCTCTCGTTTTTGTCGTGGCGTTAGTCTCCAAGTGGCTTTGATTCTTCCCTAGGCGCAGAATGAAGCGACCCAGGTCATAGCTGTCCTGAAACCACCCCAGCCTACTTTGTCGTTTCTTCTTAGCTCGTATCTACGCGTGACACACACCGGTTAATTTAGGTGTAGGTCATGCCAGGGATGAGTTCAGGCCCCTTCCTGAACCGAGCGCCCCCTCGATCCTGGGTAGTTCTCCTCCTGCAGGCTCCTGGCCCCGCCCCTCCCGCAGGCTCCTGGCCCCGCCCCGGCTCGGCACCGCCTACATCCGGAGGCTCTGGCAGGCGGCGGGCGGTTCCAGGGTTAGTCAGCAGGGGGCGCTTGGGGCGCTCTGGCCCGGCGGCTCCCGCGAAATCAGCTCAGCCGGAGGGAGGGTGACCCTGCCCTCCTATGCAGGTCAAACTAGGAACAGGCTGGAGAATACTTCACAGCACAATGACGAAACAGGTCAGGATAAAATGAGATCATGAAGCATGCTGTGCTCAGCTCTGCAGTTAGTTCAAAGAATATTACAGAGCGTCGTTTCCAAACGCTCAGGAAACGCCAGCTACCTATAACGCGTGACACGCGGCTTCGTCCACACTCAGCACAGCTCTGCAGTAATGGCCTAGCCTGATCTCCACGTTGGAGGTGAGGACACAGGCCGTGGAGGGCTCAGTGGCAAGGTCACAGAAGTGGTCACAGGAGACTAGACCCCCTCCTCGCCCCTGACCGCCCCAGGCTCTGGATCTGTAAACCCTGGCTTGCCGCACAAGCCACTCGCCTGCCTGACCCCAGACCTGAGGCCTCTGAAAAGCCTGGCAAGGTGGGCAGAAGGTCCCAGTGGTGTCGCTGGCAGGGCAGGGACGGGCCGTGGAGCTGAGCCGGGAGGGAGGAGCCGGGCCTGGCTGGAAGAAGCGGAGCCCTGGAGAGCGGGCATCTCTGCCCTCACCCTGGTGCTATGGAGTTGGAGAGCCTTCACTGCAAGGCTGGAGAAGGTGGGCAGGCCCAGGGCAGTGGGGGAGCCGTCTGCTCAGCAGGAGGGCCAGAGGGAGGTGTGAGCTGTGTGCAGGGAGGGTGGGCAGCAGGCAGGGGCAGGCACAGGAAGGAGGGCACTGAGCTGAGGTGATCCAACTAGGAGCTGGGGAGGGAAACGGGAGGAAGAGAGCATGGAGGGGAAATGGGGGGCACCGGGTGGGTGCAGAGAGGGAGGGCAAGGAACTGAGGAGAAGACAGAGCAGGGGAAAGGAGGGAAGGGGAAGAAAGCGTGCGAGGAGAGGGAGACTGGAAGAGAGACCAGGACGGACAGCCTGGGTCAGGGAAGAGGGAAGGGAGGGGGAGCTGAGGGACAGGGAACCAACCCAGGTGAGGCGAGGAGGGCGGGGACAGCTGGGAGGGATGGCAGTTGGCAGGAGAGGGCCGGGGACTGGACCTGCGGAGGGTGGAGAGGTCTACAGGCGCTGAAGGAAAGGGGGAGGAGAGCATGTTGGAGAAGGTGGAACCCGAGAGAGAAGAAGGGAAGGGCATGAATGAAGGGGAGGGAGGCGGGAGAGGTCAGGTGCATCCCAGGGAGGTGAGGAGAGGGGAAGGGAGATAAACTGAGGCAGGGAGTTGGACAGAGGAGATGGGAAGCGAATTTTTGGGAGAGCCAGAGAAGAGAGGAAGGGAAGGACTGGAATGAAGGGTGCAGACGGAGTGTGGGTGGAGGTGAAGTGGGGAGGCAGAACCAGTAGGGGCTTTGCGTGGGAGGGGAGGTGAGTGAGGCAGAGGAGGGAGGTACAAAGAACTGGGGACAGGGAGTAAGGGAGAGGCCACAGGGGCTCAGGAGGAAAGGGAGGTCCCAGAATGGAGGGAAGAATCTCGAAAGAGCTGCAGTGGGTGGGGCAGGAGGGCGCATGTGCCTGAGACTGTGCTGCTCCTTGAAGAAGTGACAGAGACAAAACCCTAAACAGAGCATTTCTCCTCCCCATCAGCCCGGTCACCTGGTCACCCTATGACCCCACACCCCGCAGCTACACTGAGCTTCGAGGTGACCTTGAGTGGGGATGCCTCCTGAGGGCTCTTCCCATTGTTCTCGGCACATCTCCAGCCACACATTAGAGTGACTTAGACCATTTTGATGATCCTCCGCTCCATGTTGTAGGTGACACTGGTTATCCCTGTGCAAATCACTTCTCCCCCAGCCCTTCGGGGTTTGGTGGATTAGAACAGCCCAGGTCTGATAACCCTAGTCAGGGAGTTCACTACTTTTGACATCACTTAGAACAACGTTGCCAAAGACTGAAAAAAAAAAACCACGCCCTGTCGCCGGATCTCTCTTGCCTCATCCCTTACCTCATAAGAAGGAGTTGGTTACATCCTTAGTTCATGATCAAAGACATGTACAGAGAAGCACCAAATGTATTTGCACAAACTTTGAGATCTGATCCACAGAAAAACTCAGAGATCAAGATATCTAACTCACAGGGAAAAAACTTTTATTTTTCTAGCAATGATAAAACATGTAAGTTTGAAATTTTCCCCTTTTGTGTATATATAATGAAAATTAACGTCATGCAGAGAGCCCACAACATTGAACTTCTGGGACTGCTAAATCATGTTTGCTGCCACTTGCCATATATTTTCATGACAACATGCATAGACACCTCCATTATCTGTAAACTCAAACGTTCACACATCTGGACAGGGAGGAAGCCTCCTTTACCCTTAGAAGCTGGCCCCTAGCTCTCGGTGCCTGGATAGCGGATGTTCGTGGGGCTGTTGTGTTTGGTTTCGAGGTCCACGACTCCAAGGATGTCACAGAGTTTTAGTCTCTGGTCGCCACATTGGTTATGCCATGAGATTTTACTACAGACCCAATGGACTGCTTCTCTGGGCCACACTCCTTGGTGCTTTTGGAGTCCCCCATGTCCCCAGAGAATCCATATCTCCGGCATTTCATATCCATGGTCCAGTCCTCCTGGAAGGCTGCAGAGCCTCCTCACCATGGCCCCATGCGGGGAGGCCAGGAGAGGGCACTTGCCTCCATGCTCCAAATCCTGAAACTGACTTTTGCACTGATGCTTTTTTCCCCTTCCAGGACCATATCCTGTGTCTTTGACATCCCTATGGCAGCTGGGTGAGATGTGTCATCAGGGGCACTGGGGATGATGCTAACTTGTCAGGTCCAGAGGGTCATCTGAGGTGGATTCTGGGTCAACACCCTTCTCAGGTAGATGGAATTGTTCTTCACTTTGCAAATCTTATTCGGGTAAATCAGGATCTTTTTATTGTGAACTTTAACTTTTTCTTATTTTGAGTAGTTTAAAATATTGCTATAAGAAACTATGAATATTTTTTATTTTCTTGCCCAAGATAAAGATAATTCAATGAAGCAATGAAAAGCCCAACATTTTAAATAATGGATACTAATAACAGTTAAGATACTGTGCTGTTCACTAAAAAAGATGGGCATGGAGAGGTCAAAGGAAATAGCATTTATTTGGCAAACAAAGAATTGTAATTCAGGTACAGTGAGTCGGGCAGCCCCCAGAGTGTCCTGGAAGGCAAGCACAGGAAACATTTTTTTAATTGAGGATTTCCACAAAAAGTTGTTCTTCAAGGCAGTTCATTTGTTGGGCAGAAATCCTAATTTGCAAACTCGTTCTGATTGGTCAGTTAATGAGGCTACTCCCAGCTGAAAGATGCTGAAGGCTAGTGGACACTGGCCTCAGCTGTTTATTCAAGTCTACTGGAACATTCTGTGGCTTGCCCTTTAGTGGATGTGAGTGCCTCTCCCGCTTCCATTTTAGAAAGCTGGAGACTCAGTTAATTCATTTTTTTGACAGTATAAATATGCAAAGTTTAAAGATTTGACGGAGTCACATATGAAAGGCATTTATTATTAAGCATGAAATTTATGTTATTTTAATTCCATTAAATTGTCTAGGTTCACATAACCAGAAGTAAAATACCTAACAATTAAAATTCCCAATAGATTAAAAGTGCCCAAAAGGTATCAGGTTATCAGGTATCTCAGCCTTAATTTTCATCTCTATCTCAGCCATAACATCCATCAAAAAGGCTAAGAAAGGAAAAAAGTCGGTGTTATGTTTACTCTCCTCCTGCTATGTATTCTCCTGGATGTTCTAAAAAGTAAAAGTAATGGAATGTTTTAAAAAAGGGCAAAGATACAGAAAAAAATCAATATCCTATAATAGGTAATGAGCACAGCATGTTTAGTAGACAACTCTGTAACTTACATGAAAGACAACTCTGTAACTTACATGAAACACATCAGCTAAGAATTACTACAAAATTCTAACACATGGATGAAGAATATGAACAAGCGAAGGGCTGAGTGACTTCACAAACATCTCCAGTAAACACAGAGAAGGAATCCAGGGACGTACGACATCCAGTCACTGTGCTGGGTGGCTACATTCTATTTGGCACACGTTTATAAATGTGTTGTCTCAAAATTATATTAAAATTATTTTAATTTGTAGGAATGGTGGGATATTTGTGACATCTTGCTTATGAAACTCAACCTGCCATTCTACACAACTGATGAGATCCATTCTTACCCACGCAGCACAAATGGAGCAGCTGTGTATCTTCCCTAGCCTTGATTTCATTCTTTGAACAAAAAAGATAATTTATTACATGCCATGATGCTTCCCAATAATAGTAGTGAAAATTTATGAACAATTTACTTATTCTCTTAACATTGCATGTGAGGTAATAAATGACCAGCCTTAATAGTTAAGTGGATGTAAATGTACAAAAAGGAGTATTTTATCACACTGTATATTTAGCTTAAAATTTAGAAAATAGTCATAACTGACTATACTGTAGTTATAACTACAGAGAATCTAAACTCCTTTTGAGTTGTAATGTTTATTTTCCTTTCATAATGCTTCAAATCAATGAACCTAAAATATGTTACTTAACTATGCCTGGAGTTCAAGAACACTTCCGCTCCCGAAGATCATCAGTAATAGTATCTACACACTAAACTGAATTCTGACCGTATCACAAGAGGGGGTCAGCAGGCTCAGCCTGGGGAGAGTCTGAGTGAAGGATGTTTTGGCTGTGCCCGCAGCACATTGGAGTGCCTTCCAGGTGTTCTGGATTGCCCTCACAGTTGAAAACAGCGCCCTGTGGGGCTTGGAAACTGTGAGCTGCGCCTCGGGTCCTGCAATCCTGACATCGAAATGAAATTGAACCAGAAGGCTGCTAGATCCTCTTCCAGCTATGCCTCCCTTACGCAGCTGTTGTGACGATGGGATTGTTTCATGGGCGTGAAAGACTTGCACAGTAACTGGCATTTAGTGCCCAACAGATGTCAGGAGCCACTAGTATCATTATCATCCCAAACCATCTTCAGCTACCCGGAGTGAGTGAGGGTTCATGTCAGGGCTGTCAGGGCGGTCAGGGCGTGTGCAGGGTGGTCCTTGGTTAGAGAGGATCAGGAACCAGTCAGATCCAGGGCTGGGGTAGAAGGAGGACTAGATGTCTGCATTTGCTTTCTGCTGCTTCGTAACCAACTGCCACACACGTAGCAGCTTCAGAAAGCTGCCTGGAGGCCCTCTACACAGCCACATAGCAGCACAGTGGCACCAGGAGAGGCCTCTTCAGGGCCTGCCGGAGACTGTCTGCCTTGCACTGCACTGACCCCCCTCTGCTTCTGATCTCCAGCCCACTTTTTTTTCTTCTTTTATTTTTTTTTGAGACAGGGTCTTGCTTTGTTGCCCAGGCTGGAATGCAGTGGTGCAGTCACAGCTCATTGCAGCCTCAACCTCCTGGAGTGCAGGTGATTCTCCCACATCAGCCTCCCACGTAGCTGGGACGATAGGCATGCACCACCACTCCTGTCTGATTTTTGTATTTTTTGTAGAGATAGGGTCAAGCGATCCTGGACTCAAGTCAATCCCTCCTGCTTTGGCCTCTGAAAGTGCTGGGATTACAGGCGTGAGCCACCGCGCCCAGCCTCCAGCCCTTCTTTGACAGGGCCCAGGAAAATCTCCTGTTTGATGACCTTATAGTGATTACTGTAATTACTGATTAGGGGTGTAATTACATATGCAAAACCCCCTAACTTTGCAATGTAAAGTCATGTGATTAGGGGAGTGAGATCCCAAAGTATCAGAGGTCCAGATCACCCTGGGGAAGGGGATTCTATTTACAGGGCTGTTCCCCAGTGGGCAGAATCTTGAGGGCCAGGTTAGGATTCTCCCTCCCACTCAGTCTGCGGTGCTAAGGTGCAGGTAAGAACAGCTGAGCTGAGAAAGCACAGGAGGGATAGGAGGGAAGAGACACGACCCAGATAGGACGCGAGTTCAGGGCAGGGCAGGGCTGTGTGCTCACAGGGCCTGCGGGAACGTCACAAGGAAGGGGGGCCCCAGACGGGGCACCCCAGGTCTTCACCCCACTTTCTGCCTGCGTTGGCCATGTGATCCTCTAGATCCTGAACCTCTTCTCTGAAAACAGGACTAAGGTGCCACAAAACCAGGCTCCTACAGGCGCCTTCCAGCGCCGGCATTGACTGATTTGCTGAGCTCCTCCTCCCCTTTTTCTCCCTCCTGCCTCCACGTCCGGCTTCCCTGCCCCTACTTCCCCTGGCTGTTTAGTTGATCTTTTCCTGGCCCGACCGTGACACCCCTCATCTCTTGGCCCCGTCGCTCCAGTGTCCCTTGTCACCTCTCCCCCGTGCCTTATTTCCTCTGAGCTGGGTTTGTCCCTCGAACAGTGGTCTGTGGCCCCCAGCCCCTCTCCTTGCCCCTCTTCCCCCCAAAACGTCGGACTCATTTCTGGGGGACTGGGCCCCCTGCTCCTCCCCCAGACTCCCCAGGGCCCTTTGTCTCTCTTCCCAGCCCCCTCTTTCGTCGCCCCTTGGACGCCGCCCTAGCCCTGTGCCCAGCATCCCCCAGGGGCCCAAGCTCTGAAATCCTCGCGCCCCCGCGGGCTCGGCCTCGCTGCCCCACGTCCTCGTGGCTCAGCACCCCCTGCGCCCCGCAAGCCCAGTCTTCCACTGCCTGTCCAACCGCGCCCCGCCTCCCTGCCTGCCTGGCTGAAGAACGCGGGGCCTGCGGGCGGGAAATAGAACCCTCTGAGCGCCTTAACAGTGGTCCGTTTAGCGGGAGATTTTGAGCTCAGAAGAGCTTCTTCCTAAATTCCAGCCACCCCGAGAAACTTCCTGCCTGGTGGCTTGTTCCAGCTCCCACTGCCTCCTCCCGCTCCAGGGCTCCGCTTGGGGAGAGGGTCATCCCCCACTCGCCCTCAGGGCAAGCAGACGGCTGGGGATTCCAGCCGCTTCCCCCGCACCCCAGGCAGCTAAAAGCCCCTGTCGGGGGAGGTGGGGGATGAAACCTCCAGAAGCAGGAATGAGCAGGAAGCCCCCACCCCCCCACCCCCTCGCCGCACGGGGTGGAACTCGACCCTCGGTACAACAGCGAGTGGAAATACGACTTAGGAAACTGACAGAAAACAGTTTCAGGGTTGATGGAAGAGGAAGAATAAAATAGATCTGGGATATCAGGGAGGAAAAGGGAGGGAAACGGTCCCAGGGCAAGGGTCAGGGCAGAGGCTGCAACGTGAAACTGCGTCACCCAGGAGGACACGAACATATAGGAAGGGAGATTGATCCGTGTGAAGAATATGACCTCGAAGGAACCGGTCACCAGCAGCTCCCATACTACCCGAAAACACCATTTCCAGCACTCCACGCCTCTCCCAGGCCCTGCTCCCTCCCTTGCTGGGTCCTCGCAGGAGCACACCTGTCTGCCGCTTACCTGGACTCAAACCCCAGGGAGGCCGTTCCCTGCCCTCCACAGCCCTGCCCTTGCTCCAGCAGAGAAATCATCTCTGACTGGCAGAACTCCTGGTGTGCAGTGAGACTGCAGGGGTTTGAATCCTGTGCTGAGAACTAAACATGGGCCTCAGGTTCAGGGCAGCCTCCGAGGAAAAGTGAGGTCGGCCTTGAAAGGCAGCCGAGGAAGAGCACCCTGACCCTGAGGACACCAGCGTCTGTCACAGGACAGGAGGAAGCCCCGCCTGGGATCCCCAGGCAGTGGGAGCTCCTGTTGCTGGTTTGCATGGCCAGGCTCAGAGCAGAGTGATGAGAGATTCCACAGCAGGCTAACCTTTATTTTCATAATATCCAATCAATGAAAGCCCCACAAGCACAATCTCCGTTTTGCATGGAAAAGGCCAGTTATTTTTCCTGCCATGCTCTCAAATGCTAGCTTCATGCTCAGAACAGAGTTGTTGCTTGGTAATAATTTAATCCAGTGATTTATTCAATTAATTAATTAATTATTTTTTTGAGACAGAGTCTCACTCTTGTCACCCAGGCTGGAGTGCAATGGCGCAATCTTGGCTCACAGCAACTTCCGCCTCCTGGGTTCAAGCAATTCTCCTGCCTCAGCCTCCCAAGTAGCTGGGATTACAGGCGCCCAGCACGACGCCTGGCTATTTTTTTGAATTTTTAGTAAAGCCAGGGTTTTACCATGTAGGCCAGGCTGGTCTCGAACTCCTGACCTCAAGCAATCCGCCCGCCTTGGCCTCCGGAAGGGCTGGGATTACAGGCATGAACCACTGTGCCTGGCTGTGATTAATTTTTTAAGATAGCCATTGAGTTCCCAGCAGTGTTCTGGGTGTTGGAGATCTAGCAGCCAGAGAGGCATGACACTGCAGTGGGATGATGACGTTCTGGTGGGGTGACAAGCCAGATGTAGAGACATTAACAAGTTTCCTTCAGGTCGTCCTTTGTGCTGTGAAAGAACCAATGTGACTGAGGGCCGAGAGAGGAGGAGTGTGGCCAGGCTGTCCTGGACACCTGTTCAAAAAATAAATCGGAGTTATTCACAATAACAAAGACAGGGAGCCCACCTGGCTGCCCTTCAGTGGCGGACTGGATAAGGAAAATGTGTCCATATACACCATGGAATACCATACAATCGTAAAAAGAATGAGCTCATGGGCTTTGCAGCAACATGGATGCAGCCGGAGGCCATTATCCTAAGTGATTAACGCAGGGACGGAAACCCAAATACCACGTGTTCTCACAAGTGGGAGGTAAATGCTGAGAACAAATGAGCATAAAGATAGGAACAGCAGACACTGGGGAACTCAAGAGGGGAAGGAAGAGAGGGAGGGGGCAAGGGTGGAACAACCATTGAGTACGACGCTCACCTGCTATCTGAGTGACAATATCAATCATACCCCAAACCTCAGCATCGCATAATCTACCCATGTAACAAACCTGCATATGGACCCCTGAATCTAAAAGAAAAATTGAAATTATTAAAGATAAATGAATAAATCAATCAGTACTGACAGACTCACCCACTAGGAGCAGGGGATCATTTTTCTCCAGGCTGGCAGCTCTGGGCTGGGCCTCACAGGGCCCACTGTTCCTGGGTGATGTCCACAGTAATGTCCTCAAAGGTCACTGATACCTAAAACATCTGAAACATTCCGAGTCAGCCAGGACCTTCCCTCCCAAAGGTCAGGGGAGGACAATTGACTTCTCAGCACCAAGGAAGGGGCTATGTGTAGGGGACTTCCGACCGTGCTGGGATTCTGGGTGGATGTCTCTGTGCTCACCTGGCCTGTGCCTCATACCTACTCAGAGATACGTGCGCACCCTGAGCACACAGCTGCCTCATCACAAGTAGATATCACAGGAGCTCTGGCGTGAGTCACCTGGATATTTCCCAGTCAGGCGATAACTCAGACTTCCAGGTGGTGATGGTAAGTTTTGGGAATACATGTCTAAACATCCCTCCTTAGCAATTTCAAGTCAGTCTACACACTCATCCCAAGGCAAGTCATCTCCGCGACTGTGATCTCTCAACTGCGACCCTGGGTGAACTATTCCCTCACAGCAGCCTCAGATTCCTCCTCTGTGAAATGGTACAGCAACCTGTTGGTGGAGTTGAGAGATCCAATGGACTGATGTGTGAAGGGCCTGCTGGAGAGGGAAGCTGAACAAATCCACGTGCACATCCCTTACTGAGTGGCATAGAGCGTTGAAGCAACGCCCAGCACTCCACAGATCTGGGCCTGCAGGCGCAGCTTCCCTCACCCCGCACAATCCGGTGTGCATGAGGCTAAGGGCAGAGCTCAGAGCAGAAGTCCAGCCGGCTGCGCTGCATTGCGGCTCAGGCCCGACTTCTCCTGCAATGGGGCCTCTGTTCTCAGTGTCCTCTGGGACCTCGCAGCATCAGTCACCATTGCTACTCTTGCGTCTTTGTCCTGTGTATCTGCTAATGGGTGATAGAAGCCTCACAGTCTAGAGGATGGTCCTCCCTGGTGGTCTAGTGGTAAGGATTTGGTGCTCTCACCGCTGCGGCCCAGGTTTGATTCCCGGTCAGAGAAGTCTTTCTTCTTTAAAAAAAAAAAAAAAAGAAGAAGCCTCATGATCAAATCTTATCTCTCCAGTCCTTCAAAATTGCCACAGCGCCCTCCGTTTGGCTCCATTGACTACACTTCTACTCTAGAAATGTCAAAATTAAGGAAATAATGCTCTCCATACATCACTTTCAGTTTTCAAATTTGACCAAATGATAATTACCAAGAAGGAATTGGGTTTGGAGGACAAGGGCTGTAAGGAGAATTTTATTTACCTTTTGAAATGATCAGAATATTCAGGTCTATCCTATAAACATTTTAGAAGTTTAACACTGGGGAGCGTACATCAGTGATTCCTGCTTGCTCTCTTCACCCAGCCAGCTCTTCTGTGGTCCTTGAGGGCTGCCCTGCCCGCCACCCTGCACCTGGAGTGCTGGCTGACAGGAGTCCCCTGAGGACACACCTGCCATCAACTGCAAGGTGAGCATCTCACAGCCCCAACTTCCGTAGTTACCGCTTGCCCGGGCCCATGGTATCCATTGATACGGGTGACCCCTTGCTGAGGCTGTGGGCTGGATGAGAAAAAGAAGCCTTGAACTTGGGAGGCAGAGGCTTCAGTGAGCCGAGATTATGCCACTGCACTCCAGCCTGGGCGACAGAGCGAGACTGTCTCAAAATAAACAAACAAATAAATAAATAAATAAAGAGCTGATTTCGCCGTAAAAAAGGATGAGTTCATGTTCTTTGCAGGAACATGGATGAAGCTGGAAACCATCATTCTCAGCAAACTGACACAAGAACAGAAAACCAAACACCTCATGTTCTCACTCATAAGTGGGAGTTGAACAATGAGAACACATGGACCTAGGGAGGGAAACATCACACACTGGGGCCTGTCAGGGGTTGGGGGCCTAGGGAAAGGATAGCATTAGGAGAAATACCTAATGTAGATCATGGGTGATGGAAGCAGCAAACCACCACTGCATGTGTATACCTATGTAACAAACCTGCACGTTCTGCAGATGTACCCTAGAACTTAAAGTATTAAAAAAAAAAATCACTTTCTCAATGAGGTTTCTTCGACCTGCCAATTAAAAGTTGTAAAACCCACACTCACATTTCCAAACCCGATTCCTCCTTTATTTTTCTCATAGCACGTATTGCCATCTAATATACTCTATATTTTACCAATTTCAGTTTTTTATTTTATTTCTCCCCCACCTAGAACATAAGCTCCAGAAAGACAGGAATTTCATCTGTTTCATTAACTAGTGTATCATGCACCAGGACAAAATAGGAGCTCAATAAATGCATGCTGGATGAATATATGAATGCAGCCTCTATTGGCCAATAATCTAGACAGGTACCTTACATAACTATGGCGGTTATCTCCTTTATTTGTTTTATTGTCTATAAATTAACCTTTCTGAATTAGGAAACCTTTTGTATATCATTAGTATATATTTAAATATTTCTTTTTTTCTCAACCACTGTGATGTTTTAAAATTTCAAAGCCTTAGACCATAGGATGGTCTGAGCCCACAGAAAAACCCCGGGTTTGCATAGGAATGGGTCATTTAGTTAATGCATACACATTTAAATAGGTTTTAATTGACTTGCATGTTGATCCTTTTTAAAATATAGATAATCTGGTAATTTTAGAATTTGCAAAGGCTAACCTTGTTGTATTGATACGTGTGTGAAAACTGCTTGCACAGATATAGTTAAAGCTTCCCTTAAAAAGTCAATATAAATTCTAACACATTTTAATATTGTTTTGTTTACTTATGAATTAGTAGGTAAGGAAACAAGGACAAAATTATGAATGACACCAAAAATCTCTTCGACAATAGCCACATAAACTACTAATATTAATAATTAGGGCATTTTAATGAGGAATCTTGATCAGATAACTTTTTAAAGCCTTATTCAGTTTTATAAAAAATAAGGACAGTGGCCAGGTGCGGTGGCTCATGCCTGTAAGCCCAGCACTTTGGGAGGCCGAGCCCGGTGGATCACCTGAGGTCAGGAGTTTGAGACCAGCCTGGCCAACATGGCAAAACCCCATCTCTACTAAAAATACAAAAAAATAGCCAGATATGGTGGTGAATGCCTGACAGAGCTACACCTTATCTCTAAAAACAAAAACA
>CAUYNB010014813.1:0-57909 GCA_963574225.1 Lagothrix lagotricha | reverse complement strand
TCCTTGTAAGATATAACTTTCTTGTGGGGAAATATTTAACTTAAAAAAGTCAAATAAAATTTAAACTTTTAATGATTGTATTATAGCAGGAAGTAAATCTGGTGTTTATTAGAACAAGTTATTTATACAGAATAAAGTTATAAAAAAAAAAATTGAAGGAAAAACAAAATTGTGAGCTCATTAAAATATATATTTTAATGAAATACTTCAATCCTACAGAAGAAAATATTCAATAAATACCAAGTAATCACCATTCTGCTTTCAAACATTCTAACCTTTTGCCATATTTGACATCAATGTTCTTTGTTATTTTTTGAGACAAGAGTCTCACTCTATCACACGGGCTAGAGTGTCTGGAATGATCATGCCTCACTGCTGCCTCAAACTCCTGGGCTCAAGTAATCCTTTGTCTTGGCCTTCTGAGGAGCTGGAACTACAGGCACACGTCACCGTGTAGGACTAATTTTTACATTTTTTGTAGAGATGGTGTCTACCCATTTTGGCCAGGCTAGTCTTCAATTCCTGGGCTCAAGCTATCCTCTCGCCTTGGCCTCCCCAAGTACTCGGATTACAGGCGTGAGCCACCTCACCCAGCCTGTTAGCATTCTTTTTTTTTTTATGATGGGGTTTCACCATGTTGGTCAGACTGGTCTTGAACTCCCAACTTCAGGTGATCCGCCCGCCTTGGCCTCCAAAGTGCTTGGATTATAGGCGTGAGCCACCATGCCCGGTCAAAAAAAAAAAAAGGTACAGGATGGCTTTTTTTTTTTTTTTTTTTTTTTGAGACAGAGTCTCATTCCATCACCAGGCGCCAGGCTGGAGTGCAGTGGTGCAACCTCGGCTCACTGGCAACCTCCGCCTCCCAGGTTCCCAGGTTCCCAGGTTCAAGCAATTCTCCTGCCTCAGCCTCCCGAGTAGCTGGGACTGCAGGCGCGCGCCACCACACCTATCTAATTTTTTTGTATTTTTAGTAGACACAGGATTTCACCATGTTGGCCAGCATGGTCTCGATCTCTAGACCTCGTGATCTGCCCGCCTGGGCCTCTGAAAGTGCTGAGATTACAGGCATGAGCCACCACGCCTGGCCGCCTCTCAACATTCTTAAAAGGAATATATTGGTCAGGCGCGGTGGCTCACGCCTGTTGTCCCAGCACTCTGGGAAGCTGGGAGGCCGAGGCATGCAGATCACCTGAGGTCGGGAGTTCAAGACCAGCCTGACCAACACGGAGAAACCCTGTCTCTACTAAAAATATAAAATTAGCTGGGCGTGGTGGCGCATGCCTATAATCCCAGCTATTTGGGAAGCTGAAGCAGGATAATCACTTGAACCCAGGAGGTGGAGGTTGAGGTGAGCGGAGATTGTGCCACAGCCTGGGCAACAAGAGCGAAACTCTGTCTCAAAACAAACAAACAAACAAAAAGGAATATGTCAATAACTGGTTAATGTTATAGATAGGTCAGGAGCTAAACTTTTTCTGAAAGGATCAGAACAGTAAATATTTTCAGCTTTGTGGACCATGTAGTCTCAGTCCCAATTACTCTGCCATTATAGCAGAAAAGCAAACACAAAACAACATGTAAATAAAACGGTGTGACCAAATTTGATCCATGGGGATCACTGTTTGCTGCCCCCTAATTTTCTCATGTAAATCCAAAATAAATACCCCCTAAAATTATAGTCAAGGGCAAAAAAGGCCATATTACATACTGTGGGGGCCAGGCATGGTGGCTCGCGCCTGTAATTCCAGCACTTCGGGAGGCCGAAGTGGCTAGACCACCTGAGCTCAGGAGTTGGAGACCAGCCTAGGCAACGTGGCGAAACCCCATCTCTACTAAAGATACAGAAAATAAGCTTAGCTAGGGACAGTGGCGCATGCTTGT
Source organism: Lagothrix lagotricha (assembly GCA_963574225.1). Classification (NCBI taxonomy): domain Eukaryota; kingdom Metazoa; phylum Chordata; class Mammalia; order Primates; family Atelidae; genus Lagothrix; species Lagothrix lagotricha. The sequence goes on along the minus strand of CAUYNB010014813.1, from coordinate 56,028 downwards.
AGTCCCAGCTACATGGGAAGTGAGGCAGAAGAATCACTTGAACCCAGGAAGCAGAGGCTGCAGTGAGCCGAGATGGCGCCACTGCACTCCAGCCTGGGCAACAAAGGGAGACTCTGTCTCAAAATAAATAAGTAAATAAAGACAATGTCAATCTCAAAAGTAGGGTTAGAAAAAGTAATGAGGTGCCAGGTGCAGTGGCTCATGCTTGTAATCTCAGCACTTTGGGAAGCCGAGGTGGGTGGATCACAAGGTCAAGACATCGAGACCATCCTGGCCAACATAGTGAAACCCTGTCTCTACTAAAAATGCAAAAATTAGCTGGGCATGGTGGCGCACGCCTGTAGTCCCAGTTACTCAGGAGGCTGAAGCAGGAGAAACACTTGAACCCAGGAGGTGGAGGCTGCAGTGAGCCAAGATCACACCACTGCACTCCAGGCTGGCGACAGAGCGAGACTTTGTCTCAAAAAATAAAATAAAATAAAATAAAATGAGGGAGTGACAGACACAATCAAAATGACTATTCACCAATCATAAAATCCTCACAAAAATTATAAAGCTCTGCAGCAAACTAATTGGGGTTTCTAACATTTTTTGTGCCATGAACCCCTTGAGCAGCCTGGTGAAGCCTCTCAATAGATCTCTTCTCAGAATAGTATTTTTAAATGTATAAAATATATAACAAAATGAAAATATTTTTAAAATATGCCTCTTTATTAACAAGCAAAATTAAATAAGATCTAACAGCTTTTTAAATAATTACTATTTTCAAAGTAGCAAAAACTATGAACAATATTCTGAAGTATCAGCAACTATAATGTGATATGAAAATATTTCTGATTTTGACTGATGACAAATTCACAGACATTTCTAAGACTACTGTGGATCATTTGCCTACATTCATAGGCAAAGAAAATGCTATGTTTCAGTTAGAGCTTAGTGAAAATAAAGTTCACAGAACCTCTGAATTCTATCCAAGGACCCTTTGAGGGCCTGTAAACCTCAGGTGAAGAACCTCTGAAAGCCAAAAAAGACAAGTATTTCTGTAAAGTATACTTCACAAGACAACTTGGCAGCAACTATAAAAGAGAATTATCAGTTCCACTATTTACAAAAATAATTTATCATAGAGACAAAGCTTTCTAAGTTTCAGAACAGCTGTTTTTAAAAAGACTAGGCCAGGTGGGGTGGCTCACACCTGTAATCCCACCACTCTGGGAGGCCGAGGCAGGCAGATCTCCTGAGGGTCAACAGTTCAACACCAGCCTGGCCAACATGGGGAAACCCCATCTCTACTAAATATACAAAAATTAGCTGGGCGTGGTGGCCAGTGCCTCTAATTCCACCTACTCGGGAGGCTGAGGCAGGAGAATCCCTTTAACGCAGGAGGGGGAGGTTGTAGTGAGCCAAGATGGTGCTTCTGTACTCCAGCCTGGGCGACACAGCAGATTCCAGGGGAAGGGGAAGGCAGGGGAAGGGGAAGGGGAAGGCAGGGGAAGGGGAAGGGGAAGGCAGGGGAAGGGGAAGGCAGGGGAAGGGGAAGGGGAAGGGGAAGGAAGGGGAAGGGGAAGGAAGGGGAAGGGGAAGGGGAGGAAAGGAAAGAAAACAAAAAAGAAACGAAACCAGTGGTTTTGCAAAAAATAAATAACTGCTTATCTTCTATGATTCAAAAGTTTTCACGGACTCTTGTACAGAACAAATCAAGAACACTTTCAAAGAGGCCTTCCCTGCCCAAAAAGAACACACACATACTTCATCCACCCACTGGAAACTGTGTTATTCTTTGTCTACTCCACTGGATTTAAACATGACGGTGAGGACTTAATCACCACTCTACAACCAGCACTAAAACAAGGCCTGGCACACAGTGGGCCCTCAACAATATTAATATATGTCAGATAAATGGATTAAAAATATGTCACCCTGGAATCGGGACATTTACTGGTCGAGGCTTAACAACGATTTAGGATTAAATTCACTCCCTTACATTTACATACCATTTTACAAAATGCTTCTATCTACATTACCTCACTCAATTCCTCCTGGTGTAGTAAATAAACTGAAGATATATAAACAGTAAGAATTTTATAATTGACTTACAAGTTAGATAAAGGGGGTCTTTTAAAAAAAAATCCATCCAAGGGTCATAAACCGATAAGCCAAAATAAAAAGAATTTGTCTAGAAGTCAGCGATTGTAACAGGATCTAGCCTCGTGGTCTGACATCCACAGATTTGAGGAAGAGAAAAACTGTCTTTTCCAGACTCTCTTGGCTGGGGAGCCGGCTTCAGATCAACAGAAAGGAAAGGTAAACAGACATGCGCCGCTCAGGAAATTACCTCCGCTCAAGTTGGGAAAGCCAGCAAAGGACTTCAAACACCCAAGTGCTTCCCAACCAAGTCCTGGGGGACTTGTCCCCACCTCTCCGGCCACTGTCCTGCGGGCCCCGAGGCTTGCCTGAAGCCAGAAGTGCTGGGAACCTGGTTTCTGTCCCAGTGTCTGGGCCGCAGGGCGACAGTCGTGACATCTCGGGTATCGCGCGGCTTGCGTCCGGGACTGCCGGCCGGGTGCCCCGAGACCTGGGGGACCCCCGCAGGGACAGCCCCTCAGCCGAGCCCCTCCCGGGGTCCCCGACGGGCCCGAGGGGGATCCCGGCCAGGCTGCGGAAGAAAGGCCACAGCTGGGGCAGGCGGCGGTCCCCGGCAGGGCTGAGTGGGGCTGGAGACATTTTTAGTAAGAGGAGCATTTTGTGCCTCTTTCAGGGTTTGTACGAAGTGGCCGCACTCCGGCCCCACAGTCAGCAGGCAGCTGCGTGGGAAGGGGCTCCTTCCAATGGCAGCAACGGCCGCTCCAGAGGTTGGCAGAGCCCCCATCCCACGCGGAAAGTGGTGAACGCCGTGCCAAGCGCCGCGCAGTCCCTCACCGCCCCCAGCAACACTAGGCCTCGTGCCCTCCCCGGGGCCCCCACCCATCGGCCACTGCACCCCTTCCCCAGGGCTGGGGGCTCAGGGCCGGCACTATCTCGTCACCTCTCTGCGCGGAGGCGAGTGAAGAGGCGATGAGTCGGGCGGCGGCCGCCCCGCAGGTACAAGCGCCGCAGCTGGACATCTCCGCGGGGCCTAGGCCGGGGCTTCGCCCCCTGACGACGTCCGGGTCTTAGCGGCGCGACTCCTGCTCCCGAGGCGCGCCGACTCCGTTCCGAATCCTCCGCCGGCCCTGGACCCGGTGCAGAGTTCACCTGCCCGGCAGCCAGGCCTGCGCGCTTCTGTGTCCCAACGCCGTCTACTCACCGGAGTAGACACCCAACCCCCCTTCCCTTCCCCTCCTTCTCCTTCCCCTTCCCCGCCACCTCCCGCCTACCCGGCCCGGGGAGCGTGCGCGCGCCTGCGTCCTAGGCCCGGGGAGGGGGTGGAGGGCGTGGGCACGCGCCGCTAGTGCGTGCTGGAGAAGCCATGTGACGCGAGACGAGGGGGCGGTGCCCTGGGCGCCAATGAGCGCGCTACGGCAAGCGCCTAGCCTCAACTGGGGCGACTACAGGTCCCGACGCGCGAGGTTTCCAAAAGCCCCATTAGCCTAAAGTTCAAAGGTTTTGAGATAGACACGGAGAGATGCATGCCGGGACTTGTAGTCCCTAGTCGTCATAGTCAGGCTCTTCTTCCGGTCATTTTCAGCGGGCGGCAGGGAAGGTCATGGTGTGGCTGGTGGCTTAATCATCCACGGGGGAAGCCTCAAAAGTGCCTTGGTAGCCGCTAGATGCTTCAGATTAACTAAATTTCTATCCCCCGGAATTCCACATCCTGTGTTCCTTAGCTTCCTGTTCTCCTTAGTTTTCTCACTTGTAACATGGGGGTTTCACTGTGTTGGCCAGCGTGGTCTCGATCTCTTGACCTGGTGAACCGCTCGCCTCGGCCTCCCAAAGTGCTGGGATTACAGGCGTGAACCACCGCGCCCAGCTGCCTGGCCGCCCGGGTGGTTTTCTTAAACCTGATCACACCCTAGTAAATACTCCCTTAATTAAACCCTTTTCTGTTAACCCTTTGAGCCCTCTTGCAGGGCCTGCTTCTTCTGCACAACTAAACAGATGGACCAGCTGCACAAGACGGAAGATGGTGACAAGTGAGTCACACCCTTCTTCCATCTGGGTGGGTGCCAGACTGTTTACGTTGTGTATAAGATTCTGATTAACTCTGAAACCCAGAAAAGTTGCCAGGTGAGCTTAGGTGCCTTTAGTTCTGAGCTTTGGGGATGGGGGTCGGGGTGGGGGAGCGGAAAAAGGAGAGGCAAGACCAGGTCACACAAGTCCTTGAGCCCTCATCAATCTCCATCCAGTCCAGAGAAATGTGGCTTCCAGCACCCTGTGTCTAGCTGTGCGAAGGGGCATTGGCCTCGGCCCAGGCCACAGTTTTTTCTCTCTCTTTGGAGAGATGACTCCTAGCACTCCCTCAGCATAAAGTGGTGGAGACCAGAAGGGAGCGGACATCTTCCTTCACCGAGACTTTGGCCTTCCTCAGCTGAATCCATTAATAGAATTTTGAGAGAGGAGAGTCTCCAATGTTCCCTAAATCCAGTGTTTCAAACTATGTTCCTAAAATTTCTCAGAAGCTGTATCTTTGTAGTAGAATCGACCAGAGCAGCTCTGCCTTGATCTATTTCAGTATTGGGGTTTTGTTTGGAAGTAGTTCTGCATTAAAACAATGTTTGAGATTCATTGAGTCAGGGGCAAACCCCTCCTTTTGGAAATGAACTGAGGGCCCCTAACACCCAATTTAAATTCTTTTCATCCCACCCCCACCTTATTTTTCAATTGTGTCACATTTTCTTCTCATTATAAAAATAGAGAAGCGATTGTTCGCTAAAACCTAGAGATTGCTATAAGCCAGCTGAGTATGACTGTTGCTAAATCAAGGCTCAGGCTAGGGGAACCACTCCAGTAAGCCCCCCTCTTCCCTGTCTATTCTAGGGAATTGACTTTGCATTCAGTCAGTCAACAAATATTTATTAACCACTGGTTACATGCCACACACTGGGAAAATAGTACTGGATTTTTAAAAATGTTCCTCCTCTCACCCGGTGCAGTGGCTCACGCCTGTAATCCCAGCACTTTGAGAGGCTAAGGTGGGCAGACCATGAGGTCGGGAGTTCGAGACCAGCCTGACCAACATAGTGAAACCCCGTCTCCACTAAAAATATATAAATTAGCCAGGCGTGGTGGCATGCACCTGTAATCCCAGCTACTCAGGAGCCGGAGGCAGGAGAATCGCTTGAACTTGGAAGGCAGAGGTTGCAGTGAGCCGAGATCACCCCATTGCACTTGAACCTGGGCAACAAGAGCAAAACTCCATCTCAAAAATAAAAATAAAAAATGTTTCTCCTCTCATGGAGCTTCCATTCTAATGGAGAAAGATAAGACAGTAAATAAAATATACTGGTGGTATGATGACGTGGGAATATCCTTATGTTGTTGTGTAACATATTCTTATATTATTTCCAGAATGATTGACTATTTAATTTTATTTACGGGTTGATGTGTGTTTAACCTTGTATTCCCAACTGGACTATGAGCTCTTTGACGCAGGTACTTTATATACTTGTGGCCAGGCGCATTGGCTCATGCCTGTAATCCTAGCACTTTCGGAGGCCAAGGTGGGTAGATCACTTGAGGTCAGGAGTTTGAGACCAGCCTGACCAACATGATGAAACCCTGCCTCTGCTAAAAATACAAAAATTAGCTGGGCTGGGGGCGGGCGCCTGTTATCCCAGCTGCTGAGGCAGGAGAATCACTTAACCCCAGGAGGCAGAGGTTGCAGTGAGCCAAGATTGCACTGCTACACTCCAGGCTGGGTGACAGAGGGAGTCTACATCTCAAAAAAAAAAAAAAAAAAATATATATATATATATATATATATATATATATATATGTATATGTACTTGGGCTGAATCCATAGTAGAAATTCAGTAAATACTTGATTAAGTACTTATCTTCCAGTGATACGTTTGCTTGCCAGAATCATAGGATGGTGTCTTCATAAAATACAATACATGGCCAGGTGCGGTGGCTTACGCCTATAATCCCAGCACTTTGGGAGGCCAAAGCAGATGGGTACCCTGAGGTCAGGAGTTCAAGTCCAGCCTGGCCAACATGGTGAAACCCTGTCTCTACTAAAAATGCAAAAATTAGCCAAGTGTGGTGGTGGGCGCCTATAATCTGAACTACTCCAGAGGCTGAGGCAGGAGAATTGCTTGAACCTGGGAGGCAGAGGTTGTAGTGAGTCGAGATTGCACCACTGTACTCCAGCCTGGGTGACAGAGTGAGACTCTGTCTAAAAAATAAATAAAATCCAGCACATAAGCAAGCAAATTACAATGGACACAGAGGTGAGTATTAATAGAGTGTTAACAGACATAAGTTCTACAAATGCAAACAATGATTAATCTAACTTACTGAGTGTCCCAAAAGGAATTCTCAGAGACTGCCTGATCAGCAGAGTGTAGACTTTGCCCTAGAAAGTACAAAACAGAGGGAGCTGTACACAACTTAGTTTAACTTTTTCTCAAAAATGTGAACAAAGGTCATGTAGCTTTGGTATGAGGCTGGTGATAGTTTTATCACACAGGCAGCACAAATTTGGTAGTTACAATGCATTCCCCTAAAACTATCCTCTGCAGGTCGGAATTTACCTAGACTACTGGGATCACCACTCAATAAGCATGAATTGGGACACTAACTTTGTGCTAGGCTCTTTGATGTTATAAGTCTTTGTATTTTTAGTAGAGACAGGGTTTCACCATATTGGCCAGGCTGGTCTCGAACTCCTGACCTTGTGATCTGCCTGCTTTGGCCTCCCAAAGTGCTGGGATTACAGGCGTGAGCCACTGTGCCCAGCCCAGGAATCTATTTTTATTGCTAGAATGTAGAATTAGGAGATGCTAGGGTTTATTTGCAGAAATGATGTTTCCACTGTGCTGAAGTCTGGGCCCTTATTTCTCAAGGTCTCTTTTTTAAGGCTCCCTCCAACTGCTGCCACTTTCTTCCTCAGGAGGTCACTGCCCAACCTTGGTATTGTGGGGTGATCAAATCAGGACTCTAGCGAGGTGCTCTTCATCCTTGTGAGCCTGTCCTTGGGGGCTGGAGGTTACCTTAGATAGCACGAGGTTCCTCTTGTCCTGAATTAGACTCCCCCTTGTCCCTCATCCTGATGTTCAGGCAGATGGTCAGCAGATGGCCCTAACTTACCAGCCTTCCCTCTTCGAATCCTGCACTGACTTACCAGCCTTCCTTCTATGAATCCTGCACTGACTGACCAGCCTTCCTTCTATGAGTCCTGCACTGACTGACCAGCCTTCCTTCTATGAGTCCTGCACTGACTGACCAGCCTTCCTTCTATGAGTCCTGCACTGACTGACCAGCCTTCCTTCTATGAATCCTGCACTGACTGACCAGCCTTCCTTCTATGAGTCCGGCACTGACTGACCAGCCTTCCTTCTATGAATCCTGCGGGAGCATTCTTAAAACTAATCCAGTGGAACTTTCAACGTATCAAATCTCGAAGACAGTGCTGGGGAATTCTTGTTTGTATTCTCTCTCTCTTTCCATGGAGTTTTGCTCTTGTTGCCCAGGCTGCAGTGTAATGGCGCTATCTCAGCTCACTGCAACTTCCGCCTCCTGGGTTCAAGTGATTCTTCTGCTGCAGCCTCCTGAGTAGCTGGGATTACAGGCACGCACCATCATGTCTGGCTAATTTTGTATTTTTACTAGCGATGGGGTTTCTCCATGTTGGCCAGGCTGGTCTCGAACTCCCGACCTCAGGTGATCTGCCTGCCTCAGCCTCCCAAAGTGCCGGATTACCAGCGTGAGCCACTGTGCCTGGCCCTCGTTTGTATTTTCTAAAGGACACAGATGTCAGGAGAAGAAGAACTGATGTGTGAATCCCAGCTGAGTCACTCACCAGCCATGTGACTTCTGGTAGGTAAGTTAATTCCATAAGCGTATTTTTTCAACTATAAATTGGGGTGTTTTTGACCTCCTAGAATTAATGTGAAGAATAAATTACTCCTTGGCACTTACTATAGTAAGTAGGTGCTTACTAAGTAATAAAGAGCTTTTCCTGTGCAGTGTTGTGAATTATGGCTTTCCCTTTATACCTTTAAAAAATTCCTTTAAATTAAAAAAAGATAAGAAACAATATGAGTTGCATACAAAATAAATAAAAATAAAAAATTTCTTCTTTGGTCTTGCTTCTTAGCCAGGTTGTTGAGGATCTTACCCTATTCACAATACTTTAGCATTGTGAGGGACTTGCTTGATTTCAAATGAAACACTTAAAAAGAGGTGAAAGAGAGAATATCAACTCTGGGCTTGTAAGTCTTTTCCAATTTGCAATTCATGGGCATTAACCACAATATTGGATAATACAGGTGGTTAACAATTATAATCATGTACTTCCTGCAAGCAATTGTTAAATATACAGAAGCACTAGTATGTATGTAAAGTTGTACTCATGGGTAAATTGATCAATAACAAGGTTATGAGGAGAAAAGGCTTCTGAGCCATCAAAGTAGATATGACAAAGTTGGCATATCAAAGTTCGTGTACTGTACTCATACCTAGCCCTTCAGAATTTCATTCTATAAGTCTCTTTACTCATTTTAAATACTAATTCGGTCATATTGTAATTTACTCACCCTATTCCACAGGCGAGTAAGTTAGAAAGGGGGAAGAGGTGGACAGCCAAAGCGTTGTCTAATAGTCTGACAAAAAACGAAACAGAAAAACAGATGTGTCAACTCAACAACAAGGTATATAGTCTGGCATCATTTGGGATTCGATAAAATTTTTTATATATCATATCAGCCCTCGTTGCTATTTTATTAATATTATACTTCCACAGTAATGGTATTCATAATACATTAAGAAAAGATTGAATTATGTTATTTCTGTTTTTATAAAAATAGACTATATACTTTTCTATTTGTACCCAAAAACAATCAAAATAAAAGTTAAAAAGTTTTGGAGGCCTGGGCAGTGCCTCATTCTTGTAATCCCAGCACTTTGAGAGGCCAAGACAGAAGGATCACTTGAGTCCAGGAGTTTGAGACCAGACTGGGCAACATAATGAGACTCAGTCTCTACAAAAAATAAAAAATTAGCCTGGCGTGGTGGCTGATGCCTGCAGTCCTAGCTACTTGGGAAGCCAAGGTGTGAGGAGTGCTGGAAGCTGGGAGGTCAAGGCTGCAGTGAGCTGTGATAGCGCCGTTGCATTCCAGCCTGGGCAATAAAAACCCTGTCTCAAAAAAAAAAAAAGAGGCTTAAATAAAGAGGAAAAGTTTGAATTTTCTGGTAAACTACTTCTGTAAAACAACTCAATTTCCTATTGTGTTACAGAAATGAGCCATTACCTTGTAAAGTCTACACAATTTTCAGTCTCTTCCGTTTCTAGCCATGTGGTATACAGCAAATTCTTTTTTTGTTTGGGGGACAGAGTCTCACTCTGTTGCCCAGACTGGAGTACAACAGTGCAATCACAGCTCACTGCAGCCTCGACCTCCCAAGGTCAAGCGATCCTCCCACCTTAGCCTCCCAAGTAGCTGGTGTGTGCCATGGTGCCTGGCTAGTTTTTGTATTTTTTTAGAGATAGAGATTGACCATGTTGCCCAGGATGGTCTCGAACTCCTGGGCTCAACTGATTCAACTGCCTCAGCCTCCCAAAGTGCTAGGATAACAGGCATGAGCCACCACACCCAGCCAACAAATTCTTATATCATGGTTACTGCGTACCAGTGGCTAATATATACTGTGTTCATATATATGTTCAGTTGATCCTCATAACAATCTGACGAGGTACATTTTAAGTCTATATAGTTGAGGAAACAGAAGCATATAAAAGTTAAATAACTTGTCCAAGATTTCACTGTCAGTAAGTAAAAGAACCAGGTAGTCTGATCCTAGAGTCATGCATTTAATTACTGTGCTATACTCTGTAGGACTCACTATTAGATCCTCCTGGATGAAACACACTTTATTGTATTATTTGGCTCACAAAAAGTAATAATATTCTCTAAGAACATGCATGTAAACTCTTATGTTACTGTAGGGTCCAGCCCTGCAGGGTTCTGTGAGCCCCTCTCATCTGGTGCAGAGACCAGAAATTGTAGAAATGAAAGACATAAGACATGGAGATAGAGAAAAGAGAGTTTGGGCCCGGGGGTCCACTGCCAACCAAATCTCGGAGACCAGCAGTGGCCCCGAATGCCGGGATGCGTTCACATTTATTGAGTTGCAAATCTGGGGGCGGGGTAAGTAGGGCATGGTCTTGGTGGTCGGAGACTGGGGGCAGGGTAGATACGGCGTGCCAGTGATAGGGTCAGGTACATCGCGTGTATTCAGGTAGGGGCTCAGGAATTTCTGGCACTCAAAGTGAGGTAAGGAGCATAATGCATCAGCACTTTTTCCATACTTATCAAGAAAGAACTACAACATTAAGATTTATGTTACTATTACTGATTATCTTTTCTTGAACTCCCAACCTTAGGTGATCCGCCCACCTTGGCCTCCAAAACTGATTATCTTTTCTAAGAAAAAAGGAACCAGGTGCAGAAGCAGAACATAAGAGTAGACATGAAACGTGACCACTGAGGCACAGCATCACACAGAGACAGTTAAGCCCCCGGATGTCTGCGGGCCTACCTGACAGCCGTGAGGCCTTACCACAAGAGCTTGGAGAAGCGGAGTTTTCTCCTAACTCCTCCGGGGAAAGAGACGTCTCAGTCATCTTGGACGGCTCCTTCCCTAGCTGGCTAAGCAGCGGGCCCTTTCCCAGCACTGGCGCTGCCGCACAGCCAAGTTGCCCTCCAGCAGCCCTTATGTGGGCATGATAGAGGGCTTAAGGCATCTTGCCTTGAGTCATTCATTTCACTGTGTCACCCCAGGTTCACACTTCCGACCTGAAAGGCATTAGTAAAAGAATTAAGATTACCTATGAATAACTAAGATCACATGTGAATAACTAATTACTACGGTTATATTTCTAGTTACTTTCTTCTTCATTATTTATGTGGAAATAGGCTGAGGCTTTTTGCTCCTGCCTCGGTGCTTATGGGATCTCCCCCACATGTTACTACATAGAATTAACATCATGTAAGTGTTTTAAGTAACCAAAAGGAAACTCAGGAATTGGGGGTTTTGTTGTTGTTTCTGAGATGGAACCTTGCTCTGTCGCCCAGGCTGGAGTACGGTGGCGTGATCTTGGCTCATTGCAACCTCTGCCCCTCAGGTTCAAGCTGTTCTCCTGCCTCAGCCTCCCGAGTAGCTGGATTACAGGTGTGCACCATCACGCCCCACTAACCTTTGTATTTTCAGTAGAGATGGAGTTTCGCCATGTTGTCAGGCTGGTCTCTAACTCCTGACCTCAGCTGATCCGCCTGCCTCGGCCTTCCAAAGTGCTGGGATTACACATGTGAGCCACCTTGCCTGGCCCCTGGACTTGCTTTTTGTGTTTCGTTTTGTGACAGAGTCTTGCTCTGTCACCCAGGCTGGAGTCCAGTGGCCTGATCTCGGCTCACTGCAACCTCCGCCTCCCTGTTTCAAGCAATTCTCCCACCTCAGCCTCCCAAGTAGCTGGGACTATAGGCACGTGCCACCACGCCTTGCTAATTTTTGTACTTTTAGTAGAGATGGGTTTTCACCATGTTGGTCCTGAACTCCTGTCTGATCTCAAGCAATGCACTCGCCTTTGCCTCCCAAAGTGCTGGGGTTACAGGCATGCACCATCGCACCGGGCCCACAGTTGGTTTTAAATGAGCAAGCAATTAAGTAACTGGAGACTATCAAAAATGACCAGCTAGGCTAGGGGTGGTGGCTCCATTGCGTAATCCCAGCACTTTGGGAGGCCAAGGCAGGTGGATTGCTTGAGACAAACTCAAGCAATCTAGTGAGACCCTGTCCCAAAAAGAAAGAAGAAGTTAGCCAGGTATGGGGGTGCACGCCTGTGGTCCCAGCTACTTGAAATGCTGAGGAAGAAGGATTGCTTGAGCCCTGGAGGTCGAGGCTGCAATAAGCTGTGATCATGTCACTGCACTCCAGCCTGGGTGTCAGAGCAAGACTCTGTCTCAAAAATTAAAAAAAAATGAAGGCCGGCCGTGGTGGCTCACGCCTGTAATCCAAGCACTTTGGAGGCCAAGGCGGGCAGATCACCTGAGGTCGGGAGTTCAAGATCAGCCTGACCAACATGGTGAAACCCTGTCTTTATTTTTAAAAAAATAAAAAATTTAAAAAAATTTAAAAAAAGAAGTGACCAGATGATTTTGAAAAAGAATCATCTTCCCCACCTCAGTAAAACACTTGAAAATGAAGAGCCTAATCGTTAAAATTACATGGATACATTTAATTAGTATTTTGCCCAGCTGAAAAGTTAGTTCATGGATTAAACAACAGATCTAAGGACATCATCCAGGCCCCACGCGGTGGCTCATGCCTGTAATCCCAGCACTTTGGAAGGCCAAGGCAGGCAGATCACAAGGTCAGGAGATCGAGCTATCCTGGCTAACACAGTGAAACCCTGTCTCTACTAAAAAATATAAAAAATTAGCTGGGCATGGTGGCGGGCCCCTGTCGTCCCAGCTACTTGGGAGGCTGAGGCAGGAGAATCACTATAAACCCGGGAGGCAGATGTTGCAGTGAACCAAGATCGTGCCACTGCACTCCAGCCTGGCGACAGAGACTCCATCTAAAAAAAAAAAAAAAAGACATTGTCCAGAGAGGAGGAGATGAGGTATATGAAATTATTAGAGATGTGGAGAGTAGAATGAAAAGGTCTAAGATATGTCTAATTATAGTTCCTGAGAGAAGAGCAGAGAAAATAAGAGAACAGGCAATATTTAAAGAGTCTAAGAATTTTCCAGAACTGATGAAAGACATATATTTATATCTACTTGTAATATATGAATTCATAATACAGAAAGTACAGTGTTTACCAAGCATGATAATTAAAATGAAATAAATACCTAATTATATTCAGATATATTTCACAACGCCAAAGACAACATATCTTTAAGAACTGTCAAAATAAAAAAGAGATCCCTTAAAGAAATGACAAATGGACAGCAAGATGGATGCAACATGACTTAACACCAACAGTGGAAATGAGATGATAACTGTCAGCCTAGAGCTGTGTAACGGCAAAACTGTTTTCAAGCATGAGGACAAAATAAAGGACATTTCTAGATAACTAAAAACAAAACAAAGTTGGAGAGTCACATGACCTAATTTCAAAACTTGTTACAAAGCTACAGTAATCAAGACAGAGTGGTACTTCATAGGAATAGAGTACGGAGCAAGAGAAAAGCATTGAGAGTCCACAAACAAACCCTTACATTTACAGTCATACAATTAGTTGCTTTTTTTTTTTTGAGACAGTCTCGCTCTTGTTGCCCAGGCTGGAGTGCAGTGGCACGATCACAGCTCACTGCAACCTCCGCCTCCTGGGTTCAAGCCATTCTCCTGCCTCAGCCACCCGAGTAGCTGGGATTACAGGCATGTGCCGCCATGTCCGGCTCGTTTTTGTATTTTCAGTAGAGACAGGGTTTCTTTTTGTTGGTCAGGCTGGTCTCAAACTCCCGAGCTCAGGTGATCTGGCCGCCTCAGCCTCCCAAAGTGCTGGGATTACAGGCGTGAGCCACCGCGCCCAGCCTCAGTTGCTTTTTATCACAAGTGCCAAGATTATTCAGTGGAAAAAGAAGAGTCTTTTCACTAAACTGTGCCAAGTCAACTGCATATCCACATGCAAAGAATGAAGTTGGATCCTTACCTCATACCATGTACAAAAATTAACTTAAAATGGATCAAAGACTAAATGTAAGAGCTAAAACTCTTAGAATAAAATATAGGGCTAAATCTTCATGACCTTAGATTAAGCAACAGCTTCTTAGACACTGGAAGTATAAGCAACCAATGAAAAAAATATATTAGACTTCATCAAAATTAGAAATTTTTGTGCTTCAAAGAAAACTATCAAGAAAGTTAAAAGGCAACTCGCAGAATGGGGAAAACCTCTGCAAATCATGTATTGATAAAGTCCTAGTATTCAAAATCAATAGAGAAATCTTACAACTCAACAATAAAAAGACAACCCAATTTTTAAAATGGGCAAAGGATTTGAATAGACATTTCTCCAAAGAAGATTACAAATGAATCAATGAGCATATGAAAAAGTGCCCAAGGCCAGGCACCGTTGCTCATGCCTGTAATCCCAGCACTTTGGAAGCTGAGGCAAGTGGATCACCCGAGGGCAGAAGTTCAAGACCAGCCTGGCCAACATGGTGAAACCCCATCCCTAATAAGATACAAAAAAAAAAAAAAATAGCCAGACATGGTGATGAGTGCCTGTAATCCCAGCTATTCAGGAGGCTGAGGCAAGAGAATCTCTTGAGCCCGGGAGGCAGAGGTCGCAATGAGCTGAGATCACGCCATTGCACTCCAGCCTGGGCAACAGAGCAAGACTCTGTCTCAAAAAAAAGAAAAAAGAAAAGGTGCTCAAGGTCACTAAGCATTAGGGAAATGCAAATCAAAACCACAATGAGACACTACTTCACAATCATTAGGACAGCTATAATTTTTTAAAAAGCAGAAATTATCAAATGTTGGCAAGGATGTGGCGAAATTAGAACCCTCTTACATTACTGCTGGGAATGTAAAATGGTGCAGCTGCTGTAAAAAACAATTTGACAGTTCCTCAGATGTTAAACAGAATTACTACATGACCCAGGAATTCCTGCAATATATACCTAAGATAATTGAAAACATGCGTTCATGCAAAATGTGTACATGAATATTCATACCAGTCTTATTCATAATAAGCAAAAGGTGAATACAACTCACATGTTCAACTAGCTAGTAGATAAACTGTGGAATGGTCATACATTGGAATATTATTCAGTCATAAAAAGGAATGGAACAGTGACACATATTCCAACATGGATGAACCTTGAACACATGCTAAGTGAAAGAAACCAAACATAAACTACATATGATTCCATTTATATGAAATGTCCAGAATAGGGAAGTCTATAAAGAAAGTAGCTGGCAGGGGCTGGGGCAAGAGGGATAGGGAATGATTGCTAATGAGTACCTGGTGTTTTTCTGGGATGAAAATATCTGGAATTAGAAAGCGATAATAGTTGTGAATATACTGAAAACTACTGAACTGTACACTTTAAAATGGTGAATTTTGGCCGAGTGCAGTGGCTCACACCTGTAATCCCAGCACTTTGGGAGGCCAAGGTAGGAAGATTGCTTGAGGCCAGGAGTTGAAGACCAGCCTCGGCAACATAGGAAGACCTCATCTTAAAAAAAAAAAAAAAAATTAGGTGTAGTGGCGAAACCACTTTTGCAAAATGTTGACTGAGACAGTGAAAAAGATCTAATTTAACTGATTCCATCTGGCTTCTAACTCCCAAGCTGTCCTCGTTTATTCCTGGGCATAGGCTGAACTAACCTGGGGAGAAGCTTGGTGTATAGTTTATAGTTTAAAACAAAGATGGTCGCAGCCCTTTCCTGAAGCACACCTCCTCCTTGCCTGGGGACTAGATTGCCTCTGTAGGACTAACATTGGCCACAAGATTAGAAATTATGCTTTAGGAGTCATGCTACTGGAGGCTACAAGATTCTGACCCTCCGTAAACTCCTCCTAAGATCAGGGCTTGAGATATTTTGGACCCTGCACTTGATGCATCAGCTGACACCAGCCAGATCAATGAACTGGCTCATCTGATCTTGTGACCTCCACCCAGGAACTGACTCAGTGCAAGAAGACCGCTTTGACTCCCCATGATTTCATCCCTGACCAGTCAGAACACCTGGCTCACTGGCTTCCCCCAACCCACCAAATTGTCCTTAAAAACTCTGATCCTTGAATGCTTGAGGAGACTGATCTGAGTAATAATAAAACTCTGGTCTCCCCACACACAGCCAGCTCTGCGTGAATTACTCTTTCTCTATTGCAATTCCTCTGTCCTGATTAATTGGCTCTTCTAGGCAGTGGACAAGGTGAAACCCTTGGGCCGTTACAGTGGTGCACACTGTAACCCTAGCTACTCGGGAGGCTGAGGTGGGAGAATAGCTTGAGCCCAAGAGTTTGAGGCTGCAAGTGAGCTACAAAGTGTCACTGCACTCCATCCTGGGTGACAGAGGGAGACCCCGCCTGTAAATACATAAATACATAAATAAGTAAATAAATTGTGAGTATTGGCCGGGCGTGGTGGCTCACGCCTGTAATCCCAGCACTTTGGGAGGCCGAGGCAGGTGGATCACGAGGTCAAGAGATCGAGACCATCCTGGTCAACATGGTGAAACCCTGTCTCTACTAAAAATACAAAAAATTAGCTGGGCATGGTGGCGCGCGCCTGTAGTCCCAGCTACTCGGGAGGCTGAGGCAGGAGAATTGCTTGAACCCAGGAGGCAGAGGTTGCGCTGAGCTGAGATCGCGCCATCGCACTCCAGCCTGGGTAACAAGAGCGAAACTCCGTCTCAAAAAAAAAAAAATTGTGAGTATTATGCAATGTGAATTACATCTCACTGCACTCCATCCTGGGTGACAGAGGGAGACCCCGCCTGTAAATACATAAATAAGTAAATAAATTGTGAGTATTATGCAATGTAAATTATATCTCAGTTTTAAAAACGTGATGGTTCAACCAACAACAGACCTTCAGCAAAATAATTTCTTTTTATTTTTTTAAAGACGGGGTTTCACCATGTTGGTCAGGCTGGTCTTGAACTCCCAACCTCAGGTGATCCGCCCGCCTCGGCCTCCAAAGTGCTTGGATTACAGGCGTGAGCCACCGGGCTCAGCCCATCAAAATAATTTCTAAAAGATATTCTAAAGGGAGAAGAAAAATGACCTTCAAAGGAAGATCTGAGATGATAAACATAAAATCTAAACAAATATTGTACAAAATAATAATAAAATTACTTTGAAGGGTAAAAAAATATAAAATAGTGTTTGGAGATCTTTAAAAAGACACAAGATTAAAATAAAAAGTATATTGGGCAAATACTAAAATAAAGTTGGGAGCTGTGTAATTAAAGTAGGCTTTCAGACAAAGTATTATAGGAAGAAAGAACATAACCATATAACGATGATTCAACTCACAAGAAGGTGTGAAAATTCAGTGCTTAATATGCACCTGGTACAATAACCTCTAAATGTATAAAACCCAAATTGTGGATTCATAGGGAAAAACTGCCAAGTAGAAGATTTCAACAAACAGTGTATTTACTGAACAGAACAATTAAGCTTGAGTTAATGGCCTTACATAGAGCATTGCACCCAGTGATTACATACACTTTTTTTTTTTTTTGGAGACAGAGTCTAACTCTGTTGCCCAAGCTGGAGTGCAGTGACGTGATCTCTGCTCACTGCAACCTCCACCTCCCAGGTTCAAGCCATTCTCCTGCCTCAGCCTCCCAAGTAGCTGGGACTACAGACGTGTGCCAGCATGCCAGGCTGGTCTTCAACTTTTGACCTCAGGTGATCTGCTAGCCTTCGCCTCCCAAAGTGCTGGGATTATACGCAAGAGCCACCGTGCCCAGCCTGAGGACCGCCCTTTATGCCCCATCCCCACCATGGCCACAGTTGATTGGACTAGAGGCAAACTCCAGCTGGGCCAACCAGATTGTCTCTCCAAGGAATCTGACTGGACAGCAGGATTGCCCTGTATTTCCCACCCCTGTCATGGCCATGGTTGATTGGACTAGAGGTGAAGCCCCAGTTCAAACTGGGCCAATCAAATCTGGTGTTCAAGACAAGGCTGTTCATTGACTTTAGATGTAAATAGGATGGCCACCTTCTTCTGTGAGCCCAGAGGAACAGAGAAAGCATATCTGTAAGCAGAACCAAGGCTTCCTGCAGAGAGGAGAGACTACAGTGAGAGGGAGAGACTGCAAGATAGAATGAACACAGAGAGGGACTAACAAGAGAGAGAAATTGGCTGGGTGCGGTGGCTCACTTTGGGAAGCCGAGGCAGGTGGATCATCTGAGGTCAGGAGTTCGACATCACCCTGGCCAACATGGTGAAACCCCATCTCTACTAAAAATATAAGAATTAGCCGGATGTGGTGGCAGCCACCTGTAATCTCACCTACTTGGGAGCCTGAGGCAGGAGAATCGCTTGAATCCGGGGGGCAGAGGTTTCAGTGCACTGACATGGCAGCATTGCACTCCAGACTGGGCAACAAGAGCAAAATTCCTTCTAAAAAAAAAAAAAAGAAGAAGAGAGAAATAAAGCCAGAGAGACAGTCTGAAAAACAGACCAGGTAAAGCAACATTGAATTAGAAACTGAGAAAGCAAAAGCCACTGAGCCTGAGAGAAGATAAGAGAATCAAAACCAAAGAGCGTGGTTACCTGGATTCTGATGGCTCTGCAGTTCTGGGTTCCAGTCCCTCCTGAGATTACCTGCTACTTGTAATCAAAACACTGCCAGTGCACAATACCACCTCTATCCTTCGGCTCTAGCCAACCCTTTACCTGAAACCCCACCCTCCCTGCACTACCCCTAATTTTGCATAAGTCCTCTCAGTCCTTCCAGACTCTGTTCTTTTCCCAACATCTTGGTGACATTTTTATCTTATCACCCCAGCTGTTAAAACTCTTTGGACTTGAGAGAACATTGTTTGAAAACTCCCTTGTTTATAAGCAGAAACAACCTGACCCGCCCATCCACCATCCAACAACCCGCCTGTTCCCCTCCTCTCTGCCATTCGGTACTCACCTTCACAGAATTCGCACGCAGTAACCGGGTGATCAGCAGGCTGGGACTGAAACGCTAGAGCTTTTCTGAGATGAGCACTTTGTCCCTCCAACGTGCGGTCTCCAGAGGAATAACAGATGAATCAGCAGAGGTTTGCTGAACTGAAACCATCCTGGGAATGGTGCTATTAGCCTCACTGAAAATCCTGAAAAGGGCTTTAGAAATCCTTCATTTATAGGTGAGGAAACTGAGGTCCAGGAGAAAGTTACAGAGCCAGCAAAGGGCACATTTGACTTTGGAGGCAAGACTCTTAGGAATTGTCATGAGTTCAGCTCAAGAGTGTTTCCTGGGCCGGGCACGGTGGCTCACATCTGCACTCCTAGCACTTTGGGAGGCCTAGGTGGGTGGATCACCTGAGGTCAGGGGTTCGAGATCAGCCTGGCCAACATGGTGAAAGCCCATCTCTACTAAAATACAAGAATTAGCTGGTTGTGGACACCTGTAATCCTAGCTACTCTGGAGGCTGAGGCAGGAGAATCTCTTGAACCCGGGGCCGAAGGCTGCAGCGAGCTGAGATCACACTGCTTCACTCCAAGCTGGGTGAAAGAGCGAAACGCCATCTCAAAAGGAAAAAAGTATTTTCTTGTCTGGAAGAGAGGTACCTGCCTGCCAGCCCCACCCCACCTGCAGTCCCTGGTTTTGCACAGCTGCTTCTGCTTGTGCCTCTTGTTCATGACAGCCACACCATCAGCAGGCCAGCTCCTAGCTATCCTTCAGACCTCAAATTAGATGTCACCTTTTCTAAGAAGGCTTCTCTGACCACCGCTTCCTCAAAGTCTGATGCCATGACATGTTGTATATTTTATACTATTTCATAAAAGCTTATCTACTTGCACACATGGTTTGGCACTCAATAAACGCTGGGGAGTGAAGGAAAGAGTCAGGCGTCAGAGGCTGTGTACTGGAGTCCATTTATTCAGGCTCTCAACTGAGAACAGCAGGGAAAGTGCCTAGAGTGGGGAACCAGTCCGCCCAGCCTCCCAGCACCTCCTCCCTGTGAGTTCGAAGGGAACTGGTGGTCAGCTTGCAGCAGCATGCACTCCAGCTCCTGAAGTGGCCGTGCCAACGGTGCTGCAGATGGCTGCACACTGACCCCTCAGCAGGGGCAGTCAAGCCTCCCCGGGCAGTCAGTGAGAGCTGCTTCCTGGGAGCAGCGGGACAGACGTGGAGCCTGGAAGTGGGTCAAGTTGTAATCACAAGTCCTCAGTCCTACAGATGCTTGCTTTCTCTGTGGTTATTGGGATGTGCTCAGCTAGAGAAATTTCTAATTGATTACAAACCAAATTCCCAGGAGCTGGCCAGATGGTCATCCAAGAGTACAAATCCAGCTCAGGCCCGAGACGGCTAAAGGAGCTGCACTAGGCTGGCCAGGGGACCAGGGAAAGCTTTTTGTCCTGACTATAAGCAGCTCCCTCTCCTCCTCCAAACCCCTCGGCCTCTTGCCTGACAGATTCTGAGGGGCTGGGAGAGGGGCAATGAGTGCGTCTTACCCAACCCCACACCCCACTACCTTGACTGCAATGCTGCCAAGATTGCTCTGGTACCACCTACGGATCTCTGAGTTACTATTTTAAAACAAATACCTTTTCCAAAACCAAAACTCTGTCCATTTGGGCCAGTTGTTTTGCTCCAGGGACAGGGTCTGTAACACACAACAGAGATCTGGAAAAGCTGAACATCTTTAGAAGAGCTTAAAAAAAAGAAAAAGCCCATCATTGCTGAGTGAGGCCAGCCAGCCCGGCTGGAGAAGGCAACAGGCTGTGGAGAGATCCAAAGGACCCCTTGGCCAGCTCGTCAGACCCTGAGCCAAGCCATCGTATAAGCTCCAAAGTATTGGAAAGAAGCAAAAAAAAATTGGGACATGTTTCCAGTCTTGCTCAGGAGCCCAGAACATGCTCACAACTCCAGGAATCTGCTCTTTTCTGCAAATGGAAAATATGATCCCTGAGAACAAACTTGACCGCTGCAGTGTGTGCCTGTGCTGCCCTGCCCTGTGACCTAGGGGGCCAGGACTGTCACCACTCGTGACTGCTTTCCAGAGTCCCCTGCACCCCTCTGCGCAGCTGGCTCACTTTAATAGTTAAAAGACAGGACAGTGGCCTCAGAATCGCAGTACAGAATGTGCATTTATTGACATCTGCCTTGGGCTACACTGGCAAGAACAAAAGCAAAGGGAGACGCACAAATGCGATCAGCAACGCGGCGTGATCGTGGACACCAGCAGATGTTCTTTCCAGACTCGGTAGAGAAGCTGTGATCATCCTGTATTTAACAGGTTAACTGTGAATGTGCACTAGAATTCCAAATTTAGCCAAGAAATAAATAAGTTATTTACATTTCAAGTGAAAAGTATTGCATTTTATTTCTTTATTTCACCGCCATTCACGTGTGTGAACTATGATCAAGGCTCGCTCCCGTCCTGTGGAGCAAGGCCAGGAAATATGCTTTACATTGGTTATTTGATATTCAGCATCAGATCAGCGCTATCGCAGAGACGGGCGAAACCATGTAAAAAAAAGAGGCGGTAAATCTGCAGCGACGGCATTAAATGGAGAGCAGCCGAAGCTGCAGTTTCACCAGTGCCCAGTGTCTTGTGTTTCTTTTAAAGAACAGTTTCACAAACGGGCTTTACGCTGTCATCTTGGGGGCCGCATGCCAATCGGTATCACGGGACAAAGACAGTAAGTAAAGGCATGAAGAAAGAAACCAGCAAACTGCACCAAAACAGATGGGCTTCAATCAACCAAGTGACAGGTTGTGTGTCGGTGTCACAATGGCTGTCACATGACATGAGCGGCGAAGGGGGTGACGTCGCACAAAACTTACTTGCTCAGGGGCTGTTGAGCAACTCCAGGAAATCTCAGCGAGGCCACCGCTCCACGCTCGCGCGGGCCACCCCGGCTCGCCCGCTGCTGCCTCCTGGAGGGCCCTCTTCCTTGGACAGTGCCGGCAGCAGGGGGCCGGGCTGGGGCACTTTGGAGGTACTGGAAGGCACTCTGGCGGCCCACCCGCCTCTCTACACAGTTGAAGGTGAGGGCGACCCCCACGTTGCTCTTCATGATTCTGGAGGAGCCATCAGACGTGCCATCAAAGCACCGTCCAAGCGCGATCTCCTTGGCCGTGCGAGGGTCCTGGTCAGTGACAGTGTAGATGCCATAGTTGTGGCCTAGCGGGTCCAGGGGTGCCAGCATGGTGTATTCACTGGTGTCATTGTTGACTGCAAGTGGCAGGTGGTTGACCAGGTACTCATGCAGCATGGGGTTCACGCTGGCCCGCTGGCAGCTGCCCTGGGGGATGACCTTCACCAGGGTGCGGTCCACACGGTCCTGGTCATAGAGCATCCCACTGCACTTGAACTCCAGACAGGCAGCTGAGACATTGGGCTGGTCCCTGTCCCGAGTGCTCCTCACATCTCGGATTCCATACAGCTTTCCCACCGTCCGCCGATGAGTGCCCCCCATGTTGCGGGATCGCACATTCACTTCCAGGGACCCTACAATCTTCACCTTGATATAGCAGGCCCTGAATTCCATCGGCTTTGGCCACCATGCCAGATAGTCTTCAGTCCAGCTCATAGGGTCATGTTCATCGAAGGGGACTGTGTTATAGTCATACCGATCCCCCTCAATCTGGTAGAACCGGAAGTGGGCTGCACTGGGCGGTGCCTCTTCACATGCCCGGAGGTTCTCAAAGGCATAGATGGGCCCGTTGCTCTCCTCAGCTGAGTTGGGCCTCGGCTTGGCCATGCTAATCTGGAAAGCTGTCTTTTTAACCCGTGGATCCTCGTGGTCTGTCCGACGGTACTTGAGCTTGTTGAGATAGGGCTGAGGTACGCCGATTGCATTTGGGTTGAATTTAGGAGAAGACTCCACTGCTTCTAGTTCCTCCCCAGCCAGGCTTGCCAAGACATAGGCAGAGTAGGCATCAGGGGACTGGTCATCACAGAAGGCAGGCACACAGGCCCCGTTGGGGCCCGTGATCACACTGTCAAAGCGGCCCCAGACCCTCGGGTTGGATGCGAAGCCAGCTCTAGGCTCTAGGTTGATCACGGAGATCACAACCCCCTGGATCTGCTCACTGGGCAAAAACCTCTCACTCCGGTAGGCCCTCACCTTAACAAAGCACCTCCTGCTTTCAGGAACATCCAGGTTAAAGAGCCTCCTCTCACGGATCTCCATGTTGCCCACCAGGAAGGTTCTGTCTTCCCTTTTGTTCCTCCTTTGGTTTTCAAATTTGAAATCACTTTCCTCCTCCCACAGCCCTGTGTCTGGATTGAGTGACCAGAGTTTCACTGTAGATATGTGCTCTGGCATCTTGACCTGGGTCGAGTCGAGGTGGACCTTCACTTTGCCAACATTAAGTGACTCTGAGGTGATCTCATCTCTAAAGTCCACAGAGAACATGCCGTACGTCCGAAGGGGGAAAGTGTCTCCTTCATCATTGATGAAGTTCAGGTCACTCTGGGCAGCTGTGGCTGTGGAAATATTCCGGGGATCCAGGAAGGTCACACTGGCCTTCACTTTTCCTGTGTAGGGCTCCCCATTCTGCCTGTAGAAACTCTTGGAGGGAATCTCCAGTTCAGCCATGGGGTCTTCACCAACCACTTCCCCCAGGGGGATGATGTTGGTCTCCGTGGCTTCCAAAGTGATGGGCTCTTTCCGACGAAGCATCTTGATTTCATGGAACACTGCACTCCCCTTCTTGTTGAAAGGTAGCACTTTGGTGGTGTTGACAAACTTCTGCAGCCTGTCCACAAATGTGAGCACCAGCCTCTCAGTGTCCTGGGGGACATGGAGGGTGAAAGTGCCCTTGTAGCCAGTCATGCTTACACGGCTGTTCCCCAGGTACACGTGGCCAAAGCGCATGGGCTCCCCGTTGTCAGCGGCACTGACACGGCCCCGCACGATGCTCCGAGTTTCTGTACATCGCTGGCAGCTGCACTCCTTGGCCACCTTGGTGGGCAGCGTGTAGCCGCTGCACTGGATCTCCCTCTCCTCTGTCTTGGAGATGCCACAGCAGTACTGCACAGCATCACGGCACCTGATCCCAGTATCCTGCTGCCCTGCACAGGTCTTCACGGGGCAGCGCCCCACGTCATAGTAGAAGGAGTTGGTGGCATTCTGAAAGCAATCACGGGGCAGCTGGATAAGGTAGCTCTCAGGAACTGGGTTGCAAGGAATCTCGTCAGGTGCTGCAGAGGGAAATGGTGTGGAAATCAAGATGTAAGTTTACATCCTACACAAAGAGTACCTCAACCTCACATCTCTACAGCGTTCTGTGATTTTCAAAGGACTTGTATAGCCATGACCCTCATCCTCACAGAACTCTCTGAGGGAGACGGAACAGCTGTTACTGATCCCATTTTATACATAGTGAAACACAGTTGGTTGATGAGACCGCTATAGTGGCGGTTCGTCTCAATGGAGGGGTCTCGAAAATGTATGAAGGTGTTTTGGGTTATCACCAAAATTGGGGATGCTACTGGCATATTGTGGGTAGGGGCCATTGATGTTCTGTGTCCTGCAATGCCTGGTTACTGTTCTGCACAAAGAATCTTGCCGTGTTCTGAATGACTCACACATCCCACCAGACATTCATTTAGGTAGAAAACCTGTTGAAAATGATCAGAACTTTGGCCGGATGCGGTGGCTCACACTTGTAATCCCAACACTTTGGGAGGCCAAGGTGGGTGGACTGCTTGAGCCCAGGAGTTGGAGACCAGCCTGGGCAACATGACGAAACCCTGTCTCTACAAAAAATACAAAAATCAGCTGGGTGTGGTGGCACACGACTATAGTCCCAGCTACTCGGGAGGCTGAGGTGGGAGGATTGCTTGAGCCTGGGAGGTCGATGCTGCAGTGAGCTGTGAGTGTGCCACTGCGCTCCAGCCTGGGCAACAGAGCAAGACCCTGTCTAAAAAAAAAATGCAAAGATCAGAGCTTAGTATCCTTTACATGGCTTTAACCACATACTGAATTTTTCAAGAATGCAACTACCATATAAATTGAGCTAAGACTGTACTTTGTTTAGCCCAGAACAATACCAAGAATTGTTCCTCATCTCAGGAAAATCATGTTTCTACCCCACCATGACTTAAGTAAGCACTGTGAACGCCAGAATGACACCTCTGTACCCATTAGCATTTGCAGCGGTCGTGTTTATGGTGGATTTCAGCACAAGTGGCTAACTTCTTGGTTCGTCTTCACGTGTCAATGTGCCACAGCATTTACATATGGGAATACACACTATTTTATATTAAAAATTTAAAAATTTGGCCAGGCGTGGTGGCTCATGCCTGTAATCCAAGCATTTTGTAGGCCAAGGTGGGCGGATCACCTGAGGTCGGGAGTTCAAGACCAGCCTGACCAACATGGTGAAACCCGGTCTTTACAAAAATAAAAATAAATAAAAATTTAAAAATTTATCCTTTGTTTTACAGTTAGGACCATGCACAAATACATTTGGAAATTATATGTAGTTATCTATAAATTTAACTTCATAATAATAAAGCAATATTAAAAATTAGTGTAATAAGCAGGGAACCTTGGTGTGATGGGTTGGGACCACTGCTGAGGGCTCCACATCTCTGCCAATGTCCGGAGTACCTTGTGTCTTGTCTGTCCTGAAATCTCTTGCTCAACTCTTTAAGGGTCTGAAGTGGTCCAGGATCCTTCCAATACATTCTGTCCTCCTTTGCCTTTTGTTCTGTTTTGTTTAGTCCAATTACTAAGCTATCTTCCTTCCTACCCATTTTCCAAAGACAGGCTCCTGACTGGTCTTGGACCTCGAATCTCTCCCACTCCAGTTCTCTTCTTGAAGCCAGCCTTAGATCACCCTTTCTTGTAAAGCCCCCTCAGTTCCCACTTCTATATGTTTACCCATGCTGGCCCCTCAATCTGGAACACCCTCACCTCCACATACACAATCTCTGCCCATTCTTTAAGACCAGGGGTTCTAACCTTGGTTGCAAATTGGAATCACATGGGGAGGTTTTAAACTATGCATGCCCAGGCCACATCTCAGACCAATCAAGTCAGACTCTCTGGGGGTAAGACTGAGGTATCACTATTTGTTAAAACCCCATCAGGTCATACAAATGGGCAGCCAAAACTGAGAACCATTATTTAAGCCCCAGCTGGAAAGCTGCTCCCTCAAGTAGCCATCTGTGGTCACTCCCACCTGGGAGGTATCTACCATCTATTAGAGTCTATAGCCCCTTATCTCCTGTTTTAGCTGCATTTTTCTTTTCTTTTCTTTCTTTTTTTTTTTTTTGTTTGTTTGTTGTTGAGACGGAGTTTTGCTCTGTCACCCAGGCTGGAGTGCAGAGGCACGATCTCGGCTCACTGCAACCTCCGCCTCCCAGGTTCAAGCAATTCTCTTGCCTCAGCCTCCTAAGTAGCTGGGATTACTGGTGCACACCACCACGACTGGCTAAGTTTTGTATTTTTAGTAGAGATGGGGTTTCACCATGTTGCCCAGGCTGGCCTCGAATGACCTCAGGCGATCCATCTGCCATGGCCTCCCAAAGTGCTAGGATTACAGGCATGAGCCACTGTGCCCAGCCAGACTGAGCTTTTACTGTGTAGTTATGTGCACTGGGGTGCTCAGCCATCCCTGTTGCAGACCCAGGGCCCCCAGGGACCCAGACAGGCTTACCTATGACAATCAGCTGGGCAATCTTGGACTTCATGGCCCCAGCATCACTCTGGGCCTTGCAAAAGTACTCCCCAGCCTGGTCCAGCTTCAGGTTCCTCAGCACCAGCTTGCTCTCATGCTTGTAGAGGGAAGGATCCAGCAATGTGTCATTATGATACCTGCAAGGGATGGAGAGGAGGAACCTGAATGGCAGCAGGAGGGCAGGTATCCCTGAAAAAGTTCCAGGAGCAGGCAGCCAAGGAGACAGATGGTAAATGGGTTCCCCTTTGACTTCGCTCATCCAAGAGAAATAACTGGCCTGGGAGACAAGGAACTTGGTTCTAAGTCCCAGCCCTACCGTGTACCTGGCTGGGACATCCCCCTTCCAATCTCACCTGTCTGTGTTTCAGCTTTCTGGTCTATAAAATGGCAGTAATGGCCGGACGCGGTGGCTCACACCTGTAATCCTAGCACTTTGGGAGGCTGAGGTGAGTGGATCACCTGAGGTCAGGAGCTCAAGGCCAGCCTGGCCAATATGGCGAAACCCCATCTCTACTAAAAAAAAAAAAAAAAAAGTAATTAGCTGGGCATGGGGGCACATGCCTATAATCCCAGGGACTCTGGAGGCTGAGGCAGGAGAATCACTTGAACTCGGGAGGTGGAGGCTGCAGTGAGCTGAGATCACGCCATTGCACTCCAGCCTGGGCAACGAGGGTGAACTCCGTCTCAGAATAATAATAATAATAATAAAATGGCAGCAATGACCTCTAGTTGACTTCACAGGATTGCTGCATCGGTCAAACAAGAGAGTAGCTATAAAATGTCTGTGAAGGATAAAGGACTCACAGCCATAAGGGATTCTGCCCTCGTTTGCTTTTATTGGGAAAAGCAGGACTTGGGAACTTTGCTCTGTGTCCTAACCATATACAAGTCCGAACCCCAAGACCAGAGATGCTCTAGGGGACCCCAGCTTTTTTTTTGAGACAAGATCTCACACTGTCACCCAGGCCAGAGTGCAGTGGCGTGATCACAGCTCACTGCAAGCTCTGCCTCCTGAATGCAGGTGATTCTCCTACCTCATTCTCCCAAGTAGCTGGGACTGGAAGCCTCCACACCTGGCTGATTTTTAAAGTTTTTCATAGAGACAAGGCTTTGCTATGTTGCCCAGGCTGGTCTCGAGCTCCTGGGCTCAGGTAATCCACTTGTCACAGCCTCCCCATGTGCTGGGATTACAGGTGTGAGCCACTGTGCCCCGCCACAGGGTTCCCCGCTTTGAGGGTGCAATGAGAGAGCTTGCTGGCTGTCTGGCGCCCAACCCCATTGGTTCCCACTTGTAAGTTCCAACATCCGGGCTCTGTGCCAGTGCCTCACTTGTACCTTTATTCTATTGGTTACTGTTCTTATTAATAAGTCCAGACCCCATGGAAGAAAGCTCTGGTTTCCAAGAGGAGAACCGGGCAGGGTAGCTGGCAGAATACGCACCAAAAATACTTGTCCGGACCAGGCTTCCCGGTGGCCTTACAGCACAGGGACACGCTCTGCCCAGCTCTCCGTGCTTTTGTCTCAGGGTTCATCACCATATATGGGGTCTCTGGGACAGAAGAGGAGAAACAGCATTTTCAGTGTGTGTGTGTGTGGCCTCAGGGTCTTTGGTGGTGTGAAAACTGTATGGCTTCACCCCCACCCCCAGCCCATATCCATTGGTCCTGAGGGAGTTGGTTCAGAGTGGAGTCTATCCCTCCACACCCCCCATCCTGAGACCTGCTCCCATGGCCTGTCAAGCAGCATCTGGGTGGGTCAGTGGAGAAACAAGGGGACCTCGTGTCAGCCAAGATTCCTAAGCACTACCATTAGGACAGAACTGGCTGTTTTGAATAGTGCAATATTCGCGTTCTGCTGCCCCGGCAGGGTTTCCCGGCCTTCCTGCACCATTTCTGAACTCCCAAGCCTTTCTCTCTGTGACCTCCAAACCCCACAGTGTACTGTATTGATTGCTAGACAAGGTGGCCAGGGAAGACCTCATACATTTGAGGGAGCAAGCCATGCCAGTATCTGCGAGAAGAGCGTTCTAAACAGAATACACGCAGCAAGTGCAAAGGCCCTGAGGCAGGAGTGTGCCTGTGTGTTTGAGGAACACACAGGAGCCCATTGCAGTTGGAGTAGAGTGATTTGGTGTATAGGGCCATGCGGCCCATGGTAAGGATTCGGGGTTTTACTCTGAGTGAGCTGGGAAGCCAGCTTTTAGCACTGTAATCCCTTTATTTAAAAATCTGGACCTTCTCACCAGCCCTGCCCCAGAGAATTTAGTTACCTGCCCTCACGAACTCTGCATTGACGGTGGCTGCCTTCAGGCTAGTCTTGGGCATTGTGAGTACAATAGGGGCAAACTTGACCTTTGTGATCTTCAGGATGCTTTTGCCATCAGGGCACAAGCCAGGGATTCGGAATCTCCCATTACTGTCTGTCTGGGTCAGCAGCTTAGGTGTCTTGGTCAGCAGGTAGACAGTGGCTCCCGAGGCTGGGGCACCTCCGGGAAGGGACACAACCCCATGAAGCATGAAGTCCTGGCACACGCAGGCATCACAGTCAGCATTCACCTGGCCCATTGGGCAGGTCAGGTCACAGTCTGTGGGACAAGGGGCCATGTCAGCAGGGACTCCACGGACTCTGGCATTCCTTCAGTCAACACCACAACCTGTACGGTCACACGTCGCTTCCCCTCCTCCTTGGCCTTTGCTACCTTTCCTTATCAGCCTGCATGACTAAGTCCTACTCATCCTTTAAAACTTATCCCAGGGCCAGGCATGGTGGCTCACACCTAGCACTTTGGAAGGCCGAGGCAGGTGGATCACCTGAGGTTAGGAGTTCGAGACCAGCCTGGCCAACATGGTGAAACACCGTCTCTACTAAAAACACAAAAATTAGCTGGGTGTGGTGACATGCACAATCCCAGCTACTAGGGAGGCTGAGGCAGGAGAATCATTTGAACCCGGGAGGCGGAGGCTGCAGTAAGCTGAGATTGTGCCACTGCACTCCAGCCTGGGCAACGGAGTGAGACTCTGTATCAAGAAAAAAAAAAAAAAACTTAGCCCAGAACACCTCCTCTAGGAAGCTTTCCTGGATTCCCCCAGGCTATGATAACTGACCCTGACCTGTGTTCCTATATTATCCTGTATATCCCTCATTAGGGCACATAATAGATCCTCAGTTAATAGTTGGTAAGTAAATGAAGGAATCCATCAGTCTCAGACTGACCATCTAATTTCTCATTCTTCAGCCTCACCCACCATACCCTGCCTAGTGCCAGGAGGGAGGGTGGTACCTTTACAGTCCTGGCTCATGCAGTGCTGACCCTCTTCGGTGGCCTCACTGCACAGCGACATCGTCTCTGCCAAGCAGGTGCGTGTGCGAGTCTGGACCCCAGTGCGACCACAGGCAGCTGAGCACTTGCTCCAGGGAGACCATGGGCTCCAGATGCGCTCTGTGTCTCGGCGCAGGGACCCTGCAAAGTGGGATCAGCAGACAGTCTGACTTACCTCTCGAGGGGACTCTGTCGGGAAATCTGACCCTGAAGCTGTTTCTTTGGTAAAGACAAGGTCTCCATTTATGTCATAGATGTCACTGATATTTATATTTACTGCAATGATTTTTCCAACAGATAGAAGTCAAAAGTCTTGAGGAAGTGATGTCTCTAATGTGCACAGAGGCACCATACGGGCTAGCGGTGGCCCTGAGAGGGACTTGTTGGCCAAGCACCGGGACTTTGATATGCTGTCCTAGGATATGCAGGGATAGCACCACCTTTCTTCTTCACTAGTGTGGAAACAGGCATGTGCCCTTATGGAAGGACTCCCTGGGAAGTCAGGCTCCCCTGGGAAGTCAGGGCCTGGAACCTGCAATGACGTGGACAAGAAGCCCCTGTCTGCCCACCTTCCTCACCTCTGGCCTGAGGCCTGTGTACAAGAATGGGGTCTTCACACCTTGCCCAGATCAGCCTGAGCTCCCACCCCAGATGACCACCACTGGCGCCTGGGCCTGGGGGATCTTGTGGAACCCCAAGGGGGAGGATCCCCATCCAAGAAGGGAGCAGATCTGTTCCCCCAACATCTGTATTATCCATGGTGGGAGGGGAATATAAATGCAGGGACTGCAAACACAGACATGGTTCAAACCCCAGCTCTGCCTTATCAGCTACGGAATCGCGAGAAGTCATCTAGCTTCTCTGAACCTCGTGTAACTTGTCAAGATGGAGATCCCTCAAAGATCAGTTGTAAAGGTTGAATAATGTGAATAGCACAGTATCTGGCACATAGGAACAAGAATAGAAACTAACACTCAGTGAGCATTTACCTGAGTGAAGCCTCTGCATTCACATCACTTAATCCTCATTAAAAACCCCTATGAAGACTTACTATTACCCACGTGTTACATAGGAGAAAGCTGAGGCTAAGAGAACTTCAGAAAACGTGTCTAGGAGACACGTTGCGTGGCAGGCTCAGGACTCAAACCCAAGCATCCCCACTTCGGATCTGTGGTCTTTACCACGGTGCCACTCAAACACAGTAAAAAAGGTTGAATAGAGAGTACCTATAAACACAGGACAGTATTGGGAAGGTTCTGGCACTAATGACACGACTTGGTTATTATTAGAGAGTGTGGGAATTAGAAAAGTTCCTTTTTAAAGTTTCCTTCCTTGTTAAATCATAAGTGAGCTAATAACTTTGTTAAGCCCTATCCTATGTAGCTGTTAGACGTGCCGTGCTTACAGGCGTGTAGTACATTCCATGTCCTTGTACTTTAACCAAGACAGCTTTGCTGGACGTGCTCATGAGGCATGTCCCAGCTCTCCATTGCTTTCACCTGTTTAGAAAAGTTTTAAGTTGTTAGCCAATCAGGTTTTAGTTTAGATCGCGAGGTCTGGCTCCAGCCAATGGAGGTCAGACACAGCAGTAAGGACGACCCCAAATGCGTAAGGGATAAATTTTGTGTGTTCCTGTGTTCATTGTCCTCGTGTGGCACAGTCACTGGTGAGAGCACCCTTCCTGCAGTCCCGGAAGTAAAAACTGTGTTGCTGAAAGATCCGTTGTCTCAGTGCTAACTTTTCTTTGCGGCACCGAGCATCTATTTCCAACAGAGAGTCCAAGCGTGTGCATGTGTGTGATGCTGAGCGTTCTGGCGGCCAGAGGCAGGTTCTCGCTCTCCCTGGGTAGAGACTAGCGGGAAGTAGCGGGTGGGGGTGGGAGGCATTCCGGCTCACCTGGTGGGCAGAGGAAGCGTACAGTGTAATTAGAGCAGTTCCGGCCGGGCCGCTGCTCCCTGTTGAGGCACCAGAAGCCCTCACGAGGACTGCCATGGACCACCTGCCCAGTGCTGCCCGCAGGTGTCCAGTCAGTGGTCCGGGCCTCTAGCTGCAGGGGACGGGCGCATACACGGTCCCCATAGTAGAAGCGAATGGCGTCCAGCCGCTCATAGTCGCCCTGCCCTCCTGGGTAGTCGATGTTGAACCACGTTGTCCACTCACCAGGGCCTGAGAGACACAGCCAAACTGAGGAGGAGCCGTGATCCTGGGGAGCTCCAGTTCTCCTTTCCCTCTCACCCACCCCAGCTGGTCTCAGGGCCTGTCACATTTGTCTCCCCAGGTTCTCTCCAACCCCCTCTACACTTGCCACTGCTGAGGCCTCCATTCGAGCTCTCATCAGCCTGGCTGAGCCATGTCAGTAACTTTCTGCCTGATCGCTCTACAGCAAGGCTCCTCCTGTACGTCATTCACACCCACCCCTGACCCTGCCATCAGGGTGAGCTTTCTCCATCTGCCTTGGGCCACATCACCCCCAGCTTTCAGCTCCTTCAGCTAGGCATTCAGGGTGCTGGGGAGCTGGCCCCAGCCATCTCTCCATATCGATCTCCCCACTCCCTTCCCACCGGCCTGTGCTGTGGCCCCACCAAGCTGCACAGCATTCCTGCAACCCGTCAGGCGGATTCCTGACTCGGAGCTGTCTTGTACACTAAGTTCCTCTGCTGGACAGAGATGGAGGTCAAATGCCTTAAAAAGTGGGTTTCCACGGAACCCTGACATCATGCCCTGGCTTCAGAGATCTGCTCAGCAAGCTCGGTAAAGACTCCCCCCTCCAGCCCCTCCCTGCTCTAGCCACAACTCACTCCCCGGGGTGTCGGCAGGCTTGGCAGAGATGCGCGGGTTCCTCTTCCCAGGCTGGACTCTTCTTACTGACTGGGTGAGCATCGTCCGTCTCCCTGAGGGCCGGAAAGAGGAGCTAAGTGAGACGCAGGGAAACGGTGGGGCGGCGGATGGAGCATGAGCCCGGGGCGCGCGTTCAAACCCCACTCTGCTACTTACGGCTGTGCAATCTCAGAACAGCTTTATCCCTCTGAGCCTGTTTCTCCATAAAATAGGAATGCGCTAACAAGGGCTGCTTCCTAGAGTCTGGTGCCTTATTCAGGCGATAATGAATGTGGAGAGAGCGGGCATGTGGCGCGTGCTCCAGGAACGGCAGCTCCCCGTTCACTCCTGCTCTGGAAACCGCCCATCGGATGCTGCTGGGCGGCCAGTGGCCCGCGGCCCCTGCCTTGGTGTCTGCGCCTGACCTTCTTGGCAGAACGGAGCTTTGTTTTCCTCATGTGAAAAAGGGAGAGATGAATTCCCACCCAGCAGGGTGACTTCGTGGGCATGAGGGTTCCCCCAGAGAACGTAAACCTCTCTGAAGTGCATGCAGATGGACAGTGTGGGCTCCTGAGGCTCCGCCACTATCTAACTGTATGACTCGGGCAAGTTACCTAACCCAGCTGACCCCATGTTCTCTCATCATAAAATCAGGATAAGAATAGTTCCTGCCTCACAGGATTGTGGGGGTTCAAGCAGCTCATTCAGGAAATCCACTTAGAACACCCAGCACATAATGCATGCTGAGTAACTGCTAGCAACTCCTTTTAGCTCCACGCCCGGCACAACAGATGTCCATTTACTTTCCCCTGGGAGTCTGCTGTCCCATAAAAGACTCATATGGCCTCACTGGGGCAGTGGTCCTCCATTTTCTGCATGAGGCTGGCAGGACTGCCTGAGGATGGGCACGGGGTCCTCAGGCCACAGACAGTTCCAGCTGTACCCCAGCTGAGGCTGGGTTGGGGTCTCCAGAATGGGAAGGAGAACGCAGAGAGAGGGCTGCAAAAGGTCTGATAGGCAATTAACGCTCACTGCAGGAGCCAAATCAGAATTCTCTATGCTGCTTAATTGAGGTGATGGGAGCTCTTTTAATCAACCTAATCTGATTTCCCCTCAGATGGCTGAATGTTAATCATCTTCACAAGCAGCAGCTGTCAGGGTGGAACGAGCAAGGCAGGAGGCGGGGACACGCAGGGGTTGGCTCCAGGTTGAGACAGCCTTTGTTCCTGCATCTGTGGCCACAAATCCTGCAAGGCGTACAGCTTTAAAAGAGGGTTTTTTGACCTTCCTTCCTTTCCTTCCCTTCCTTCCTTCCTTCCCTTCCTTCCTTCCTTCCCTCCTCTCTCTCTCTCTCTTCCCTTCCTTCCTCCCTCCCTCCTTCTCTCTCTCTCTCTGTTTCCTTCCTTCCTTCCTCCCTCCCTCTCTTTTTCTCTTTCTTTCCCTGAGCATGTGGTTAGAAATCAGGAGCGGAAGGGGAAGAGGCGGGAGACAGTGTACAGGGGAGGGCTAGGAGCTCTGATGCTTAGATGGCTTGGGAAATCTTCTGTTCCACCAGACAAATTCTTTCTACAGTCCCTTCCAGAGCTCAGTGTCACCAGAGGATGCAGTCAGAGGGCAAGGAGACCGGAAGGGGATCTGGTGTGTCTGCGAAATTTGGCTGCAGGGTCTACATGAAATTGAGTTTTGGGCCAAAATCATTTTCATAAAACTAAAAACAGGCCGGGCGTGGTGGCTCACGCCTGTAATCTCAGCACTTTGGGAGATCAAGAGCGGTGGATCATGAGGTCAAGAGATGGAGATCATCCCGGCTGACTTGGTGAAACCTCGTCTCTACTAAAAATACAAAAAATAGCTGGGCATGGTGGCGTGCGCCTGTAGTCCCAGCTACTCAGGAGGCTGAGGTAGGAGAATCGCTTGAACGCACGAAGTGGAGGTTGCAGTGAGCTGAGATCACGTCACTGCATTCTAGCTTGGCAACAGAGCCAGATTCCATCTACAAAAAAAACCAAAAACCTAAAACAGACCAAACCCCAAACCCAAAACTGCTTCTGAAAACTCATTGATTTCCTGTGATTCCCTATTACTTTGGCTGCCAGGAAGCTCAGAGCTAAATTTAGCACTCAAGGACTAAAAATAACCCTCTTATCTTTTTTTTCCTCCCTCTGAATGACTGCTCATCCCTCTCCTCACATAAAGGTTCTGTTTTGTGAGTTTTAATATTGGGAACTATCTCAAGTGTGTGGGCGGCGGGGAACAAACGGTATCAATTATGAATAAATCCACAAAGTGGCCTCAGGTCTGAAGGCCTTGCCGTGTCTTAAGGCAGATGCAGAGTTCAGTCCCAGACCAGACATGACTTCACTGAGGCAAGTGGAAGGTTTGGGAACCAGCAGATACTTAGCCTGTACCCAGCACAGATGTGACTTCCAGGACCAGGAAGAACATCCAGCCCTTGGTCCCCACCATCTTTTCCCCGAGCCCCGTGGGAACGTGGCAAGAGGTGGGTGAAGGTGCTTCACAGAGTCGCTGGCTCTGGAATGTGGTCCCCGGGGAAGTTTCTCAGATCCAGTGACCTGTAAAGAAACAAAGCTTGTCAGGTTCCATACTCCTAAATCACCTCTTACGGCTCAAGCAGAAATACTTCTCCACCTGTCAAGCAGGGAAAAGTGGACAGAATGATGTCTTAGGAGAGTGACATCAGCCTGAACTGTGACGCCAGGCAGCGTGGGCGGTGCGGAGTCTCAGAATCTGAGTTCAAATGGGGCAGACCAGGCTCTGTCCCTGGGTGTAGGCTCCAGGGCCCCACACGGAGATGGGGTACAAGGCAGAGCAGGGGCAAAGAGGTTCCCTGCCAATGAGGACAGTCCAGGGCTCACTCCAGCAGCCTCCTGGTGACTCGTTAATCACTTCTAAGACCCAGGCTTGAGAGGCATTTGTTTTGCCATCCTTTGATGGAATTCACACTCTTGCACGGGGGGCTACATATTGAGGCCAGAAGACCTGGCTCCGACCACATCAGCCTCTCCTGAGGCAGGCAGGCTGGAGGGCGCACGCCTCGGACATACCGCCTCCATGAACACATTCCCAGATGTGCACGGCTGCAGCTGGAACACATTTCTGGCCTTTTTGTTTGGGGCCTGACTGGGACTTACACAGCCAGCAGCCAGCTGAGGGAAAGCAGAGGGGATGCATTGCGAGAGGCCGGCGCTCCCCAGTAACTGCTGAGCGTGGGTGAGGAACTCCACGAGTCGGGACAGGAAAGCAGGTCTGGAACAAGGGGCATGTGTGGTCCAGGCTGCAGCTGAGCAGAACGTTTTTATCTCTCCCCAGAGCTCCGGCCAGCCCAGAATCTGACTCGTTTCTGGAGATTCAAAAGCGGTTCCCTTCACCCTCCTAAGTCCAGGGTGTGGTTAAGAAAGGGAAGAGTCCTCCTCTCTAAAAAAAATAAATAAATAAATATCTGAAAACACTTGGATATTCCAGGGGAAGAACGAACCAGTCCCATGCTGCAGACCGTCTAGCTCTAAAACCACTGGCCCCACCACTACCTGCTTCTCGGACGAGGGAGCGGAGTCACCGGGACGTCCCAAAGGCCTCCACATCGCGTGTGTCACCCTGGGCTCCCAGCAGGGAGCTGAGCAGTGTGCGGGCCTGCACCACATTCAGCCTGAGCCTGCTCCAGGGATGTCTGGAGGCCGAGGTGGCCTGAGACACCTTGTGGAAAAACCATTTCCCATCTGGCAGCCCACGGAGGCTTCTCAGCGTATGTCCTGATGGTTAGGCGTGCCATCCCACACTCCCCAGAACACTTGGATGAAGCAGACTGGCGGACCACGGGAAAAAGCAGGGTACCCAGAGGTAAAGAAACCCTAAGTGGGGACCTTTTGGGGGTTCCTGACCTCAGGTGGGGGAGGGAAAGGACTTTGGGCCAATGGGGGAAAGCAGATTCCCAAAGCAGAAAGGGAGTCTTCTCTGTGCAAGATGAAGGGTCGGGCAGCAAAAAGTTGGGGGAGGTGGGGAGAAGGGAATGGGGGGTCAGGGGTGGGCGAGAGCAGTTGAGCCCAGCAGTGGGGTGCAGGGATGGGGCGAGGAGAATAGACGTGGAACTCACCGTGTCCTGAGCAGGACTCCTCAGCTGGGGGTCTAAGCCTTCGCCTCTCCCGCAGTCCAGCGCCGGCCTTATATAGCACAGCTGGTGGCTCAGCCTGTGGCAGCCAGCCAGGGGAAGCGGCAGCGAAACCAGATCTGAGCATGAGCCTCCCTCTCCCCTCCCCACGTCCCCTGCAGCTCACAGAGGCCAGGATTTTATGTCCAGATCCTCAGGGGGAGATGCCACAGGACCTGGTGTTGGGCCAGGTGGACAGTGGCCTGGGGCTTCGCGGTCCAGAGCAGACAGAGAGGGGTCAGGAGGTGGGCTGGGCACTGGAAACAGCCCTGGGAAGGGGCCATGGGGAATTCTGCGTCTGGGCAGCGTTTCATGGCCCAGGGGATGGGGTGCTCTTGCCTAAACCTTGCTGATGCCCCACATTCCCCTGGCCCTGGCCCGCCCACACAGAGAAAAGACTTTGCTGGTCTTAGCACATACTCCAAACACTCTTAGGCACACAGGCCACCTTGGCTTCTCAGCTGGGTGTGTCTGGTCTGAGTTGGGCAACAACTCATTTTGTCTGGCTTCTGAGGGAACACTCAGGGAACCTCAGAAGGGATGAGAGACGAACTGTGGGGCATAGGGTGTCAGCTCGTGAGGACGGGTCTTCCTCTGCCCTCCCCACTTCCATCTGGGTCCCTGCTGGTACCCACTGAGACCCCAGAGCGCCAGCATGGGGACTCTTCTGATGCTGACGTATATGCCTGTGTGTGAGTGCGTGTCTGACTTCAGGTATGGGCACCCAGCAGCATGTGAACAGCCCGTCTTACCCACAGGGGCACATGCAGCTGCACGTGCTGCGAAGCCCCACTCCCCGCCCCTGGCCCCAGCATGAGGTTATCTGTGCACAGATAGTGGTTCTCTAATTTTAGCATGTGTTAGAATCCCCTGGAGGGCGGCTAAAGCACATTTCTGGACCCCCACCCAGAGTTTCTGATTCAGTGGGGGCCTGAGAGTTTGCATTTCTAACAAGCTCTCAGATGATATTGATGCTGCTGGTTCATGGACCACGTTTTGAGATGGACTGGTCACAGTGATAGAGCCCCAGCTGAAGAAAGAAGATGAACATGGAGCATGCTAGGGACCACAGTGGGAGCTCCCAGCACTGCCCCAGGTAGCAGGCTCATCCAACCTGGGCTGGGCGTCCTGCCTCATGCCGGCAACTAGAGATGGAGGCCTGGCCCTCTGGCCATCCACACCAAGGTCCACTCACTCTCTCCACGTACCTTTACTGAGCTCTTATTCCCAGGCTCTACACTGGGCACTGGGAAGCCACAGAAAAATGATGCATCCTTGCACTCAGAGGAAAGAGCCTCACATGGAAATGATTCCATAGTACAACAGTGCATACCCATATGCCAGGAGCTGTGTGTGTGTGTGTTTGTGCCTTTTCCTGTGTGTATCTTTCCGTGTGTGTGTGTGTGTGTGTGTGTGTGTGAAAGCTGCTTTCTCTGAGGACAGCCCTTGACATGATCTGCTGAGAGGCCAACCACGGTACCTCATGCCTGTAATCCCCACACTTTGGGAGGCCAAGGCAGGTAGATCACTTGAGGTCAGGAATTCGAGACCAGCCTGGCCAACATGGTGAAACTCATCTCTACTAAAAATAGAAAGATTAGCGGGGTGTGGTAGAGTGTGCCTGTAATCCCAGCTACTTGGGAGACTGAGGCAGGAGAATTGCTTGAATCCAGGAGGCAGAGGTTGCAGTGAGTTCAGAGCGCGCTATTGCACTCTAGCCTGGGCGACAATTTTTTTTTGAGACCAAGGAGACTTGGTCTCAAAAAAAAAAGATCTACTGGGGAAGAGAGTGGGGGTGGAGAAAGCACATTGAGCAGCAGTGGTTCCCAGGTAGACCTGGGGCATAGATCTGATCTGCTTTATCTCCTGGAGCCCTGTCTCCCTCCCAGCCCCCAGCCCTTGCTCATAAGCCCCGAAGTTGGCCCTAGTCTGGTCCAACTTATCAAAGCCAAGCCATGATGGAGCTTCAGCCATGGCTTTGACTGCAGACGTCGGAACTGAGTGAAGCCCATATGAAATCCGATGGCCCCTATGAAATCAGACAGACAGGCTGAGCCACAATTGCCAGATCAAAGGACAGGAGAAAAACTGGCATTTGGAAGTCAGAAACCTGGCCGCTGCTCTGTTTCTGAATCAGATATGTGACCGTGAATTAGCAAGAACCCAAGTAACCTTGGGCCTCATTGTCCCCATTTTTGCAATAGGAGTTTGGACTGAGTGAGTTTGCAGGCCCCTGCCAGCTCTGAGATTGCAAAGTGTGAGAATATACAGATGCTCTTTGACTTACAGTAGACTTCTGTCCCAATAAAACCATTGTAAGTTGAAAATATCCTAAGTAAAAAAAATGTATTTAATGCACCTAACCTACTAAACATCAGAACTTAGCCTACCCTAAATATGTTCAGAATTCTTACGTTAGCCTACAGTTGAACAAAATCATCTAACAAAAAGCCTATTTTACAACAAAGTATTGAATATTTCATGTAATATATTGAACACTGTACTGAAAATGAAAAACACACTGGTTGTACAGGAAAGTACGGTTTCTACTGTGTGTCACTTTTGCACCATCATAAAGTCAGAACATTGTAACTTGAATCATCCTAGGTTGGGACCGTCTGTATTGACAGCAAACATAGCTGGGAGGAGAGAGTGGAGGGAATGACTGCTGCTAGGAGTCTGGCAGAAGTCAGAGGAGCCAGCCTGGAGGCAGAGGTCAGGAGGAAGGCCAGAGAAGCAAATATGACCATCAAGGCTGGGAAAGGACAGCAAAAGAGATAGACA
Organism: Lagothrix lagotricha; assembly: GCA_963574225.1. NCBI lineage: Eukaryota > Metazoa > Chordata > Mammalia > Primates > Atelidae > Lagothrix > Lagothrix lagotricha. The sequence goes on along the minus strand of CAUYNB010014813.1, from coordinate 16,468 downwards.
GGAAAGGAAAGTAGTGGGAGGTAAGGCAGAGGGCCACAGGGCAAGGCCAGGGTGATCAGCTGCTCCGCAAGGCCTTCATTCTGTGGAATCCTAGGGTATATGAGAGCCCTCCCCAGCCTCCCAGTTACCGCCCTCTCTTTCTGTAGTGGGAAGCAGGGTAGCCTATGGGTGAGGATTGGGCAAAGTGGAGTCTTTTAGGCCAGGATTCCTGCCTGGGTCTCCTTGTTCAGCCCAGCACTCACACTGACGCCCCCACTTACCTAGCCCCAAGTGACCAGTGGGTGTTAATATGGTAAGCACAGGGCTGAGGGACTATGAGCTGAAATCCCTGGGTTCCAATTCCAGCCCTGCCATTTATGTCCCCCTATCTAAAATCTTGCCACCTCCCATACTCCCATCAGAGTCCTTTCCTGTCTCCAAGTCGGAGTGAGGTGTGTGAGCTACACGGGGCTGGAAGGGGGAAATCTGAGCCTGCCCTCAGTCTCTCTTCCCAGGACCACTCTGAGGGGAAGCTACTGCTCTCCTCAGCCAGCACCCCAGAATAGAGATGGCTTTGGAGGGGGCTGTAGGTCTAGACTCTCCAAGGCCTGGCCTGGGTGGCTCAGTTTCAGCCACGAGTGGCCATCGGGGGCTTCTGCAAGCCAGGCTACTCTGCAGCCGCTCCAAGCCTGTGCCTGGAACATGCTGGAAACCCATCAATCACCCCAACCCCTGCTCAGGCGATGGAGGGGCTTGGAACCCGGCTTAGCTAGGCTATCTGTAACCCAAGCCTATCGCCAGGGGTCCCCACAGGAGCTTGGGAACACTGGGAGGGCTCTGACCTGATGCTGGTGGCTCTGGAGGAGGGTACTCTGTCTCTGACACTCTGACCTCCTGCCCGCCACCTCCTGCTGTCCTGTATATACACTATATATACATTAATTCCCTGTGGCTGGAAGAGGCCTTGCAGGCCTGCGAGGGCATAGGCAGCCGATGATCCTCGAAGAATGGAAGTCTTGGCTGTGGTTCTGAGTCACCGTCAGTGGCTGCTGCCCCACTGCCAGCCAGAAACCCAGAGTCCAGGATTACAGGGGGCTCACCGTCTGACCATGTTGTTCTCCCCCCTCTCCTGGGTACCGTCTGCCACTGTTCTACCTCTTCCAGGATTGTAGGGGCCTCACCCTCTGACCATGTTGTTCTCCTCCCTCTCCTGGGTACCGTCTGCCACTGTTCTACCTCTGTGCCTTTATAATTTTATTCTCTAGCTTCCCGTCTTGAAATACGGCCCTTCCTCCTCAGCAGTGTGAATGTCCCTATCCTTCAAAGCCCTGTCTCGGGGTCCTCCTTCCTGCTCTGACGACCCACGCCCATCTTGATTATTTTTTCCTCAGATCTCAGATAATAATACACAGTCATATGGAGATGGCACTGTAATTTACAAAGCACATTAGCGGTGATCATCTCATTTCAGCCTCACAGCCAATCTGTGGGGCAGAGATCGTCATGCCCATTTTACAGAAGATAAACTGAGGCTAAGAGGCATGAGGTCACTCAACTGTGGTAGGTCTTCAGCTCAAAGTGGCTCCTGTGAACAAGTGGTCTAATGTAGACCTTGTCATAGGGTCCTCAGCTCAAAGGAGCCACCATGGAAGTCACACCCCTACTGTAGGCTCCTCAGTGGGTACATGCCTAGAACAGTCTGTCTCACCTGCCTGGCATACACACCCTGCTTCTATATATACACCAATTCCAAAGATGTCCCTATCTAACATAGTCCAGCTATGTACCACATTGTGGATTCCAAATGGCCACACATTCTTTGCAACTCTCCCATTCTGAGGTGAGTCTATTCATTCATTCCTTTGTTCTGGTCTGACTTTATGACTTGCTTTGAATAAAGGAATATAACAGAAGTGATGTTGTGTAAGTTCTGGAGTTTAGGCCTGAAGAGACCTTACAGTTTCCACCCTCACTCTCCTGGAACGCAGTGTACCATGTAAGGAAGTCAGTCTATCCTCCTGGAGGATGGGAGACCACATGGGTAAGAACTGAGGCCCTGAGCCAATAGCCAGACATGTAAATGAGGGCCTCTTGAACTTTCCACCCGTGCAGTTGCCTGAGAGAGCCCAGGGGAGACCAATACAGGAATGGTCTGGACCGTGATTCTGGTCCAGCCAGCCCACAGAATCATGAGAACTAATAAGTCACTGTTTTAAGCCACACAGTTTGGAGGTGGTTTGTTACGCTGCAACAAATAACTGATACACTAGAGTCAAAGCTCTTTCAGTTGCAAGTGACAAAAGCACAACTCAAAATGGCTTTTTGTTTTTTGTTTTTGAGACAGACTTTCACTGTGTTGCCCAGGCTGGAGTACGGTGGCGCAATCTCGGCTCACTGCAGCCTCCACCTCCTGGGTTCAAGTGAGTTTCCTGCCTCAGCCTCCCAAGCAGCTGGAACTACAGGCATCCACCACCATGCCTGACTAATTTTTATATTTTTAGTAGGGACGGGGGTTTCACCATGTTGGCTGGGCTGGTCTCAAACTCCTGACCTCAGGTGATCCACCCACCTTGGCCTCCCAAAGTGCTGGGATTGCAGGTGTGAGCCGTCACACCAGGCCTCAAAATGGTTTAAGCAGAACAGGAACCTGATGGTTCTGATGACGGAAGTCTTGGGAAAAGTTGGATCTAGGTACTCAGACATCACTAGAACTGTTCTCTTTCCATGCCTCAGTTGCTTCCTCCGGGATGGCTCTAGTCTCAAGGAGGCTGTAGCAACCTGTATTTTCCAAAGACGGCTGCAATGGTATTTCCCATTTCTTATGTTCTCACACAATGTAGCTACGCCAGTCCACCGACAGGAGACGGAACCTCAACGCCAGTCCACCACAGGAGACGGAACCTCAACGCCAGTCCACCAACAGGAGACGGAACCTGACTTTCTTCCCTTTGATTCTAAGCTGGACTCATGACTTGCTCATAACCAATAGGATAAGGTATTTTTTTTTTTTTTTTTTTTTTACACAGAGTCTTACTTAGCCAGGCATGGTGGTGGGCACCTATACTCCCAGCTACTTGGGGGGCTGAAGCCGGAGAATCACTTGAATCCAGGAGGCAGAGGTTGCAGTGGACCAAGATTGCGCCACTGTACTCCAACCTGGGTGACAAAGCCAGCCTCTATCTCAAAAAGAAAAAAAAATCAAGAGTCATGATATGAAGAAACGACTTTGCTAGGTGTCAGCCTCAGAATTTACCCACCATTTGTTCTGTTCCAAAACCCCCTGTGTAACCCTTGCCATCTTGTAACCGTAGCAACAGACCCCAGAACAGCTGAGCAAACCTGAGCAGTGACAACTCCAGCTTAGGATACCGAAGAGAAAGAAACCTTCAGCACCACACATGCCACACTGGTTGCCACAAATACTGCGGCCTACTGCTCAGCACCTGCCTTGAAAGCGTGTGCTGACTCAGCGGTCCTAGGTGGGAGACGATTCCTGGAGAATGGGCCATGGTCGCAGCAGATACTCTAAAACGTGTTCAGTAGAGCTCTCCGCTATGTGCGTAACATGCCCACCGTGGGCACCTCACAATGCTTCTCGAGGTTAAAGCAGGGTTACCTCAGTGTTCCTATGATGCATTCACCCCAGTCAGGGCCTATGTTCACACATAGCACCTACAGCATCCACCATGCTTATCACAATGTGCTCACACACCCCCTACAGGCCCCAGCGTTTTCACCACCGACTACAGAATTCACGCTATGTCACCGTGACGTTCAACGACCTCACCATAGTATGTTCACAGTCCATAGTGTCTTCACCGCACTTTTTTATGTATTTATTTTTTTCGAGACTGAGTCTCGCTCTGTCACCCAGGCTGGAGTGCAGTGGCATGGTCTAGGCTCATGGCAACCTCTGCCTCCTGGGTTCAAGTGATTCTCTGGCCTCAGCCTCTCGAGTAGCTGTAATTACAGGTACATACTGCCATGCCTGGCTAATTTTTGTATTTTTAGTAGAGACAGGGTTTCACCATGTTGGCCAGGCTGGTCTTGAACTCCTGACCTCAAGTGATCCGCCTACCTCAGCCTCCCAAAGTGCTGGGATTACAGGTGTGAGCCACCACGCCCAGCCTCCAAACCACACTTTTATAGTTTGCTCACATCCAGTGACGTTGTAGTGTTCACTGCATGAACCAGCTGAGTTCCTATTCTATCTGTAGACGTCATAGTGTTTGCACAGTGCCCCCTATATTTCCCACGAACATCCACATTCACAGTTTTGTATAGGATTAGGGGGTGCACACTCACCCAGGTGTCATCTCGAGTGTTCACCCTCCCCTGGCTATTCACACTCACCATGAGTGTGCCCAGGTGTTCCAGGGTATACGCTCGGCCAGGCATCCACCATACTCTGCTGCTCTCCTTCCCATGACCCAGGGTCTCTTCATGACTCCCTCAAGAGGTCCCAGATGGCTCTGGGTGTGGTGTGGCTTCAGCTCTGGCCAAGATGCTGGCAGCCCAGAAAAGCCTGCAGCAGTAACGGGGGCAGCCTTGGTAAGGGATGAAGTGAGGTGGATGCGAGGTAGATGCCCTCTCTGGCTATATGTTCTCCAGACACATGGGTATTTTACTGGTTAGAAAACACAGCTGTGAGAAGCTGGGTGTGAGCAGCCGCCCTCTCTCCAAGCAAAATCTTCGCCCACACAGCACCTGGGCCGTAAGGGTTTGGTCCCTGCCCAGGTCACCACCAGGACTCTGGCCCAGGGAAGGTGAAATGGAGGTTAGAAAGGCTGGGTGGCCCTTGATGACCAGGCGTAGACAGATGGGGTGGGACAGAGGGATAGAGGCAGACGCAGAGACCATTCTTAGTGCCTTTGCCTTTTGTTCCCAGAAGCAAGGCAGTCTGCAGTGTGGCCGAATCAGGGCACTTTTTTCTCTAGGAGAACGAGAGCTTCAGGGGTAGGATGTTAGGCAGGGACAGGGAAGACAAACGCCAGGGAAAAGGAGTTTGAATCCCATCCCCAATTTTTAAAAGCTGCAATTTGTATACTGTAAAAGTCACTATTTTGGATCTCTGTTTCTGCGATTTTTGACAAATACATTCACGTAACCACCATCACAATCAAGATAGAAAATGTTTCCGAAACCTCACAAATTTCCTTCGAAGCCAGCCCTTCCCCCGATGCCCAGTTGCTGGCAACCACGGATCGTTCCTTCACTGTGGTTTTGACTTTTCGGGAATGTCATGTAAATGGAGCCGCACGGTAGGAGCCTTTTGAATTTGCTCTCTTTCGTTCAGTATGATCACCCATGGTGTTGTATCAACAGTTCATTTCTTTTTACTGCTGAGCAGTAGCCACTGCATGTGTGCAGCTCAGTCTGTTTCTCTGTTTCCCAATTGAAGGACACGTAGGTTGTTTAGTTCTTCAGTTATTTATTTATTTATTGAGACAGAGTCTCGCTCTGTCGCCCAGGCTGGAGTGCAGTGGCACAATCTGAGCTCACTGCCATCTCCGCCTCCTGGGTTTAAGCGATTCTTCTGCCTCAGCCTCCCGTGTAGCTGGGATTACAGTTTCCCGCCACCACGCCTGGCTAATTTTTTTTTTAGTTTTAGTAGAGATGGGGTTTCACCATGTTGGCCAGGCTGGTCTCGAACTCCTGACCTCAAGTGATCTGCCCGCCTTGACCTCCCAAAGTGCTAGGATTACAGGTGTGAGCCACCACGCCCAGCCAGTTCTTCAGTTTTTAAAAAGTTTTTTGTTTTTATTTTTTTAAGACAGAGTCTTGCTCTGTCGGCCAGGTTGGCACCATCTTACCTCACTGCAACCTCCACCTCCCAGTTCAAGTGATTCTCCTGCCTCAGCCTTCTGAATAGCTAGGAATATGTGTACCACCACACCTGGCTAATTTTTGTGTTTTTTTTAGTAGAGATGGGGTTTCATCATGTTGGCCAGCCTGATCTTGAATTCCTGACCTCAGGTGATCCACCCAACTTGGCCTCCCAAAGTGCTAGGACTACAGGTGTGAGCCACCACACCCGGCCCAGTTCTCCAGTTTTCAGCAAGTACATTTGAGCTACAAATATTTGTATACATGTGGGCCGGGTTTCGTGTAGCATGTTTTCCATTTCTTTTGGGTAAATACCTAAAAGTAGGCTATATGATAAGTATTGGAAGGATCACTTGATTTCAGGAGTTCAAGACCATGTGTTGCCTGGCCAACATAGAGAGACCCCATCTTTACAAAAAAATCTTTAAAAATTAGCTGGGCTGGGATCACAGGAGGCTCAGGTGGGAAAATCACTTGAGCCTGGGAGGTCAAGGCTGCAGTAAGCCATGATCAGGCCAGTGCACTCCTGCCTGGGTGACAGAGCAAGACCCTGTCTCAAAAATATAACAAATCAGTAAGTAAATAAAATGTAAAAGGAAGTATGCGTCAAGGCTTATTTATTTTTTACATGGAGGATTCCAGTTGTTCCAGTACAATTTGTTGAAAAGGCTGTCCTTTCTCCATTGACCAGCTCCTTTTTAAAAAAATTTTTACTTTTTGATTTTTATTTTTTGAGACGGAGTCTTGCTCTATCGCCCAGGCTGGGGTGCAATGGCACGATCTTGGCTCCCTGCAACCTCTGCCTCCCAGGTTCAAGCGATTCTCCTGCCTCAGCTTCCTGAGTAGCTGGGATTACAGGCGTGTGCCCCCATGCCTGGCTAATTTTTTTGTATTTTTTTAGTAGAGATGGGGTTCCACCATGTTGATCAGGCTGGTCTCGAACTCCTGACCTCATGATCCGCCCACCTTGGCCTTCCAAAGTATTGAGATTACAGGCGTGAGCCACCGAACCCAGCCGCCTCTTTTTTAAAAAAAAAAAACACAATCGCTTTTCAAGGCATTGACCTCAGCACCCTACAGCTTTCTCAGTGTACGAAGGTCAATAGTGAGGACAAACGCCTTTCTTATCTAATTTCAGAGCAGGACTACTTATGCTCAAAGAAGACACAGACAGACAGTTCAGTGGAACAGCTCTTTCGGCTCTTACTGACAGCCCGTCTGCTCTCCCCAGGACTCATGTCTGAGTCCTGAGAATAGCACCAGGAGACTGCTGTGATTGCCAAGGACATGGCTGTGTCGAAAGCTGCCCCTCCCCTCTGACTCTCCTGTTTCCCAGAAGGCTCCTGAGCCAGATAGTTTGTTTTTTGTTTTTGTTTTTTTTTGGGACAGAGTCTTGCTCCGTTGTCCAGGCTGGAGTGCAGTGGCGTGATCTCAGCTGACTGCAACCTCCACCTCCCAGGTTCAAGACATTCCCCTGCCTCAGACTCCTGAGTAGCTGGGATTATAGACATGTGCCACCACACCTGGCTAGTCTTTGTATTTTTAGTATAGATGGGGTTTTACCATGTTGGCCAGGCTGGTCTTGAACTCCTGACCTCAAGTGATCTGCCCACCTCGGCCTTCCAAAGTGCTGGGATTATAGGATTGAGTCACTGTGCCCGGCCTGGCCAGGATAGATTTTAAATCCTCCGCACTCAATTAACCAGCCTCCATCAAACAGAGGGAAAATGCCCCGAGAGTGCATCACTGCCTTCACCTTTCTGCTGCTTCACCCATCAAAGCTGCTGCTGAAGCCAGGTGCAGTGGCTCACACCTGGAACCCCAGCACTTTGGGAGGCCGACATGAGAGTATCGTTTAAGCCCAGGAGTTTGAGACCAGCCTGGGCGATATAGTGAGACCTCATCTCTATTTAAAACAAAACAAAAGCTGCTGTTGATTTTCATTTCAGCCTGAGGCTGATCATAATCTGTGGGGAAAGTACACAGCACAAGGTATACCAGAATTCCGCCAAGACCTGGCCCCTGGAGATGCTTAGGCATTTGAGTCAGGCTCAAACCCAGGCCAGGTCTAATTTCCAGTCCTCCGATCTTTCTGTTTTATCACAGTGGCCTGTCATACAGGATTGCAGGGAGAGGTGATTGCTCTCTGTATTTGGTGGACTGGATCTTCCCTCCAGGGTGCCAGGGAGATGCAGAGGGTCTACACTCTGGGAACAAAGAGGATGACTCACCCAGGTCATCCTGAGGAAAATGGACATTGTTGTACAGAACTCTGAGTGCATGTATCCGTCAGTGGCTGCCCGAGAGCCTGCAAGCCTGACGGGGTGTGTCACCGCTTGTATATGCCATGCCCAGTTCTGACCCACAAAGGCAGTGCGACCTTAGGCATTTCACATTCCCTCTCTGGACTTCAGTTTCCTCCACAATAAAATGGAGATTCGGTGGGCAGGAAAGCCTGTGATAAGGTCTGCATAATGTCAACTGGGAGCCTCTCTGCCCCTTGAAATTCAGGCGAAATTGCTTTGAACCTGACTGTCCCATGGCCAGTGGACACCAAAGCCATCAAAGACTGTCTCAATCCCAGGAAGCCTCCTCTGCTTCTCAGCCTCCTCCGCTTCAGGCTCAGGGTTTGCTTTTTTTTGAGGTGGACTCTGTCGCCCAGGCTGGAGTGCAGTGGCACGATCTCGGCTCATGGCAACCTCTGCCTCCTGGTTTCAAGCGGTTCTCCTGCCTCAGCCTCCCGAGTAGCTGGGACCACAGGCGTGTGCCACCATACCTAACTTTTTGTATTTTTACTAGAGGTGGGGTTTCACCATGTTGGTCAGGCTGGTCTCGAACTCCCAACCTCAAGTGATTCGCCCACCTCAGCCTCTCAAAGTGCTGGGATTGCAGGTATGAGCCACCTTGCCCGGCCTCCAGGCCCAGGTTTTCTATCCCATTCCACAGCTTCAGTATGAAGCTCACGCCCTTTAGTTCCCATAACAAGCAGTCATGGATGGGCACTGAGCTTTTGTGAGGTTGGTAGACTCGACGGGCGGACACCGGCTCCTTCCCTCCGCTTCCTCTCTGACCACTGCTCCTTGCACCTCTTTCCAGATCCTTCCTCTTTTGAGCGGAGCAGCTTTCCCAGCCTCTGAAGCCCTGTCTCTGCAGATTCCCAACCACCAGGGGCCTCATCTTCAACCCCCATTCTATTTTTTTTTTGAGACAGAGTCTCGCTGTGTCACCAGGCGCTAGGCTGGAGTGCAATGACACGATCTCAGCTCACTGCAACCTCCACCACCTGGGTTCAAGCAATTCTCCTGCCTCAGCATCCCGAGTAGCTGGGACTACAGGTGCCTGCCACCACGCCCAGCTAATTATTGTATTATTTTCGTAGAAACGGGGTTTCACCATGTTGGCCAGGATGGTCTTTATCTCTTGACCTCGTGATCTGCCCTCCTCGGCCTTCCAAAGTGCTGGGATTACAGGCGTGAGCCACCGCGGCCGGCCCCCCAGTTCTCATTAAAGCACTTCAGTCACAACAACAGCTCTCTCACTGAGAATTCTGGTACATTCTCCACTACTTTGTACATATGTGATAGACGTATGTGTGTAGTTGTTTAGGACTGCAGGTGTGCCTGTTCCCTAGTGTGTTTGTGGTGGCCAATGGGAGAGGGTAGACGGAAAATAATTCCTAGACATTACCCACTACCTTGTGCGTACATGATGGGGGAGGTGGGATAGGGAGCCCCCACAGGGGAAGTCAGTCCACGTGTTTGTGTCTCTGCGTCTCTTTTCCCAAATACAGAGTTAACTCCCAAGAGCATGTACCCAGACACCAGCTTTGCACAGATTCTCAAAGTATCTATTTGTAGCAAGACTCAGCCCTGGTAGCACCTGCTCTGGGAACGCTTCCTCCTAGTCTTGGGCTGAACTAACTGTCCCTGTTCTGTCTTGCACCGTCCCTGTATGGCCCCCCAGTAGAGCTTTTGTCACATTCTACTGACACTGTCTGGTTCCTCTGCCTGCCCCATCTCTATAGTGAAACTTCTGGAGGACAGGGACCATGGCTCATTTCCTCTCAGCATCCCAGCACCCGGAATATTCACAGCCTGTGTGTGGACTGGGCTGGCTTCACACACTCCCAGTGGGATACTCTCAATGGCTACACACCCCTATGCCCACTGCCTGCTCTGGAATGTGGGGTAAACCAACTCATATACCAAGGAGCTTTTCTTTTGGGGTCATCACCTAAGGACCTTCCTCTGCCCAGGAGAAGCTTGCTCTAACCCTGAAGACGGAGGCAGCCTGGGATACAGGGCGTGGGCAGCCCCCTGGCTGACCCCCTGCACCCTCCACTGCAGGGACACCCCTCCTCTTTTCTGTACTTTCTGGCCCTGGCGCGAACCTTGTTGGCGCCAATGGGCTTTTAATATTTTCCATTCCTGGCTGGGATACAACATTTCACCTCAAAAATGCTTCCTCCCCCTCACCAAAGGGCGTGTCTTTCCAGTGAGAGGAACCGGAGGCTGGATGTGGAGGTTCTGGACCCACCCGTGTTCTGGGGCTTGGAGGAGCCACAGCCCAGCCCTGGAGAAAGTGGTGGCAGAAATGTCTTCCCAGCCAATGAAGTGAGTTCCCAGGCCGGCCTGAGGCCTCCTGGACCCACAGGAAGACTAGATCCTCAGTGACAAAGCAGGGGCACCTGCCTGCTTCCATCTGAGACTCAGCCCCGGCCCTCCACTCGCCCTCTGATCTTGACCAAGTCTTTTCACCTCTCTGAGCCCCCACATCCCGTCTGAACAGTGGGGATAATGACAGTGTCTATCTTTCAAGGCCCTTGTGGGGCTCTCGTGCTGCACATCTGGGTCATCTGGGGAGCTTTAAAAAACACCCATGTCCCGCTCAGAGATTCTTAGGGCTTGGACGTTGGTATATTTCAAAAGCCCTCCAAGTGATTCTCACAGTCGCAGTTGACAACTAGTGCTCTGGTGCGAAAGTACCTTCTTTTTCTTTCTTTTTTTTTTCTGAGACAGCGTCTCGCTCTGTTGCCCAGGCTGGAGTACAGTGGCACAGTCTCGGCTTACTGCAACTTCTGCCTTCCAGGTTCAAGCGATTCTCCTGCCCCAGCCTCCTGAGTAGCTGGGATTACAGGCATACACCACCATGCCAAGCTAATTTTTGTAGTTTTAGTAGAGACACGGTTTCGCCATGTTGGCCAGGCTGGTCTTGAACTCCTGACCTCAGGCGATCTGCCTGCCTCAACCCCCCAAATTGCTGGGATTCAGGTATGAGCCACTGTGCCTGGCCTGGAAAAGTACTTTCTAAGGTGACCTGTACAGGTGCCATCTGCTGCTTTGATGATCAAGGGTGTTACATCACTCATTTTCCCAAAAACACGACCCCAGAGATGTCTGAAAACCCACTGAAATGTGGTAGAGAGAAAGCACTTTGAAGGGAAATGAGGGGTCCTCCAGGTGAATTCTGTGACTTGAGAATTCCCACCTGCCCACAAGCAGGTGCCTCAGAGCCACTAGTCCTGTCCCAGGCCAGGACCCGACACACCTGCCTTGCTGACCCCTTCTGCTGGGCAGTTTAGGTCCTCTCCAGAGAGCATCCAGGCTTGGAGCTGACCAACAGCCTGCTCTCCCAGACACTCTCCACTGATTCTGGGGAGTGGGTTGTGGGGTCAAGGTCACCATGTTCCCATTACCTCCTTTACTGCACTTGGAGGTAAAGGGCAGCAGTCGCTAAAGAATTAAACGTGGAGAGAAGCAGTTGTCTGTGCTGGGGGAGAAGAGGGCGTTTGGGTGCTTCGTGGAGAGGGCCAACATCTGCATTCCTCCTCTTGAGGAGAAAGGATCTGCAGACACTTCCACTGCCCAGAGGGAGGAAAACAGCCTGAGAGCCAGGTGCCTTGGGAAAAGGCAGCAGACAGCGCCACAGGCCGAAGATGCTCAGTCTCTCACGTGACCAGTGTGTCCACCCACCCCAGTGCCACATCCCAGAGTTATCATGTCATTGCACAGAGGAAAGAACAGCCTCTGTCCAGGGGAGGCACAGCCCCTGCCTCGGGGAGCTTCACCCAAAAGCCAGGCCCCCAGGAGAGGGCCAGAACCCTTGGGGTCCCAGGCTCAAGGTTCTTCATTAAGGCTATTTAACCTGGGGGCTAGAGACCCCCATGGGAGACTTCAGCCCCAGGAGGAAGCGGCTGTTTTCCTCAGGAAACTGTGGGTAAGAAACAGGAGCTTTCTGGAGACACTGTTCTTCAAAGCGTTTCTCACAGCCGCGTGTCCCAGGCTCCCGGCCAGAGGTGGAAAGGAGAGGGAGGGACTGACAGGGAGCACGGTGCAGGGGACCGCACAGAAGGCAGGGATGACGGGCAGTCAGCAGTGCCGCCAGACACGTGTGGGGGAGTCCAGGAGGGGAGGCTCGCACGACCGACCACCTTGAGGTAGTTGCGGTGCCACCTAGGCTCATTTTCCCAACTGAGGGCACACTGAAAGGAGGGTACACTGAAAAGTATGGGCACAGAGGAACGCAGGTCCCCTGGGCTGGGCTATAGAGGCACCTACTGGCATCTATAGCAGCAGCTGGCACCTGTATAGGTCACCTTAGAAAGTGCTTTCCCAGGCTGGGTGCAGTGCCTCACACCTGTAATCCCAGCACTTTGAGAGGCCAAGGCGAGCAGAACACGTAGTCAGGAGTTCCAGACACGCCCTTTGGTGAGGGGTGGTGTACGCTGTAACCCCAGCTGCCTTTGAGGAACTTACCCCATCGTCGGGGAGATGGAATGGTCACTACAGAGCACTAAGGTAAATGCAGGGACAGTAATATGCCTGGGTTAGTGCACAGTACCTGTTTTGGGCCCTCTCTGGGGCATCATTCTGAGGGTGGCTCTCAGGGAAGGCTTCCTGGAGGAGGTATAATCATTTGAGTTTTAAAAAAAAATGAATGGCAGGGCTCACTTCGGCAGCACATACACTGAAACTGGAATCATACAGAGACGATTAGCATGGCCTCTGCACAGGGTGACATACAAATTTGTGAACCGTTCTATTTTTTTTTTTTTTTTGAGACGGAGTTTCGCTCTTGTTACCCAGGCTGGAGTGCAATGGCACCATCTCGGCTCACCGCAACCTACGCCTCCAGGATTCAAGCAATTCTCCTGCGTCAGCCTCCCGAGTAGCTGGGACTACAGGCGTGTGCCACCACGCCCAGCTAATTTTTGTATTTTTAGTAGAGACGGGTTTTCACCATGTTGACCAGGATGGTCTCGATCTCTTGACCTCGTGATCCGCCCGCCTCGGCCTCCCAAAGTGCTGGGATTACAGGGGTGAGCCACCGAGCCCGGCTGCGCTCTATATTTTAATAAGGAAAACAGGCCGGGCACGGTGGCTCATGCCTATAATCCCATTACTTTGGGAGGCCGAGGCGGGCGGATCACTTGAGGTCAGGAGTTTGAGACCAGCCTGGCCAACATGACAAAACCCTGTCTCTACTGAAAATACACAAAATTGGCCAGGTGTGGTGACATACGCCTGTAATCCCAGCTACTTAGGAGGCTGAGGCAGGACAATCGCTTGAAATCAGGTGGCGGAGGTTGCAGTGAGCCGAGATCAAGCCACTGCATTCTAGTCTGGGCGACAGAGTGAGACTCTGCCTCACACAAAAAAGAAAAAAGAAATGGTCCCAGGAGAACCCAGTAGGAAATAGAAGCAGGATAGGGAAGAGGAGGAGGTCGGGAAAGGAAGCAATTTTGTGTGAGACCATGTACTCAGCTTGACCCTGTGGTTAGCTCAGGGGCATAAATGGCATCTCAGAGTTTGTCCCTCCTCAATACTAAGCAGCTAGATTTTTTTTTTTTTTTGGGAAGAACAGAGTCTTGCTCTGTTCCCTAGGCTGGAGAGCAGTGGCATGACCCAGCTCACTGCAGCTTTGAAATCCCAGGCTCAAGTGATCCTTCCACCTTAGACTCCTGAGTAGCTAATTAAAAAAATAATTTAAAAAAAAAAATATATATATATATATCAATAATTACTAAAATTTTTAAAAACATTTTTTGTAGAGACAGAGTCTCGCTAAGTTGACAGGGCTGGTCTCAAACTGCTGGGCTCTAATGAGCCTCCTGCCTCCGTCTCCCAAAGTGCTGGGACTGCAGGCATGATCAACCTGAATTTTGTATTCCCACAGCAGCTGGCTGTCGGCCAGGGGCCAGGAGCCTGTGGTGGTGCGTGGGGAATAAATACTCATAGACACTTCCAGTTCTCCTAAGTACAGGAAGGCCTGCAACAGTATGCAACATTTTGAATGTGTGTACATGTGTTTTTCTGGGGACAAGGTATATAATTTTCATCAGATTCTTTAAAGGAATCCATGTTGTAGGTCATGTCCTCCCAGAAGCAAACCCTGAGATGAAGAGTCATATGTCAGTTTATAAAGAAGTGGTCCCAGCAGGCCAGGCGCAGTAGCTCACACCTGTAATCCCAACACTTTAGAGGCCGAGGAGGGCAGATCACCTGACATCAGAAGATTGAGACCAGCCTGGCCAACATGGCGAAACCCCATCTCTACTAAAAATACAAAAATTAGCCAGGCATAGTGGTAACAGTGGGCACCTGTAATCCTAGCTACTCTGGAGGCTGAAGCAGGAGGATCTCTTAAACCCAGGAAGTGGAGGTTGCAGCGAACCGAGATCACACCACTGCACTCCAGCCTGGGCGACAGAAAGAGACTCTGTCTTGAAAAAACAAAAACTGATGAAAGGAATACAAAGAGAAAATCTGGGCAGGGCACCAAAGCGTCCAGTCTAGTTCAAGTTCCAAAAGAGTCAGGGATCACTGATCTCGTCCAGTTCACCTCATTTTGTACACTTAGAAACTGGGTACACTTCTGGTAGTATGGCAGTTCACGTATCCTGACTAACCTTCCTTCTGGAACTACAAATTCTAGATAAAAGAAAAAATCTTAAAGGCACTGATGGCCGGGTGGAGTGGCTCACGCCTGTAATCCCAGCACTTTGGAAGGCCGAGGAGGGTGGATCACAAGGTCAGGAGATCGAGACCATCCTGGCCAACATGGTGAAACCCCTAACTCTACTAAAAAGACAAAAATTAGCTGGGCGTGCTGGCACATGCCAGTAATCCCAGCTACTCAGGAGGATGAGACGGAAGAATCGCTTGAACCAGGGAGTCAGAGGTTGCAGTGAGCTGAGATCGAGCCACTGTATTCTAGCCTGGCGACAGAGCAAGACTTGGTCTCAAAAAAAAAAAAAGAATGTACTCATGAGCTGACATTAAAGTAAGGAATACTCCGGCCAAAAAGCAGCAAAAGCTACAATCCAGACAGTAAACTGAGCAAGGAAATCAGCTTTTACCCTAAAGATACTGTTTGAACCTAGTGAACTTGAGCTCCACGTTTTTCAGCCTACGGAAAAAGGACCAGAGACGGTAACAACAACAAAAGAATCGATGCTCAAAACAGTCATCAGCAGGGAGAATTATCCTGCTTTGATGTCAGCAGACTGATGGCAACCCTCCCTGTGGGGACAGACCTGGAACTAGGAGGTTGGTGCAAAACTAATTACGGTTTTCGCCATGAAAAGCCAGGGTAAAAACTGCAATTATTTTTGCACCAACCTCATACTTTTTCTGAAGTACAGCCACTCAGCGGAGGGCAGACACGGTGGGGCTGTTAGAAAGGAGGAAGCAGGGATGGCCACTGGGTCGCCAAGCAGGCCTGCTTCACTGACGTAAGCATTCACCTCCTAGTTCTCGGCCCACTAGACTCGTGTGAGTCCCAGCTACTCAGCAGGCTGACGCAGGACAATCACTTGAACCCCGGAGGAAGAGACTGCAGTGAGCCGAGATTGCGCCACCGCACTCCAGCCTGGGCGACAGAGGGAGACTCCATCTCAAAAAAAAAAAAAAGCTAGTAAGTTAGACAATAAAAAATAAAAAAATAAAAATGTCCGGCCGGGCGCGGTGGCTCACACCTGTAATCCTACCACTTTGGGAGGCCAAGGTGGGTGAATCATGCGGTCAGGAGATCGAGACCAGCCTGGCCAACATTGTGAAATCCTGTCTCTACTAAAAATACAAAAATGAGCTGGGCGTGGTGGCAGATGCCTGTAATTTCAGCTACCTGGGAGGCCGAGGCAGAAGAGAAGGCGGAAGGTGCAGTGAACTGAGATCAGCTGCTGCACTCCGGCCTGGCAACACAGCGAGGCTCTGTCTCAAATAAACAAACAAAGAAAAAATAAAAATATCCAAAAAGCAAAAGTCAGTTTTATTGCTCAACTTATCTTTGAATTCATGACTTTTTTGGCCTGAGCATTCCTTGCTTTCTTGCCAACTTATCAGTGCATTTAAAAAAATGTTTTTTCATAGGCAGGGTGCCGTGGCTCACGCCTGTAATCCCAGCACTTTGGGAGGCAGAGGTGGGCGGATCATGAGGTCAGAAGATCGAGACCACTCTGGCTAACACAGTGAAACCCTGTCTCTTCTAAAAATACAAACATTAGCCGGGTGTGGTGGTGGGTGCCTGTAGTCCCAGCTACTCAAGAGGCTGAGGCAGGAGAATCACTTGAACCCGGGAGGTGTAGGCTGCAGTGAGCCGAGATCACGCCACACACTCCAGCCTGGGCGACAGAGCGAGATTCTGTCTCAAAATAAATAATTTT